>MU106376.1:83233-130636 GCA_012274485.2 Sinapis alba | reverse complement strand
GAAGGCCGGTGATGTCACGGCGTCCTGAAGGGACTTTCTCGACGTCTCTAGCGTAAGAGTTGGTGGAGTCACGACGTCCGTAGGCGTTGGGCCAGTAAGGACCACCTAGTTGGTAGGTTGCGCTGCGGCTAGCTGCGGTTAGGATGTCGGCACATGAGACTAGACCAGGGCAGGATTTCTCGATCTCAGACTTGATATCATCGATTAGCTCGAAGCCTCTTAGGGTTTTGCTTGCTGGAGATCTTCTCTCTGATCCTTTGTGGTCTAGAAGAATCGATGCATCACATCCCTGAAAGTTGTTACCCATTCACACAAAAAAAATTGTTATCTTCTCATCAATAGTCATTACTTTTGTTCATTTATTATTCAAAATGAAATGAATCATTAAAGGATTTAATCTAAATCAGGTCTTTTCGATTAGTTGTTTTTTTTCCATTGTATTCCGCATATTTTATTTATTTTTATCCGATCCTTAGTGTTACCAATACGAACTAGGCTTGGACATTTTATCCGGATCTGAAATCCCGACCCGGAATCGATCCAAAAAATCTGGATCATACCCGATCATTTTACTTTATTGTGTCTTGTTGAAGAAGACCCGCGGGTTTTGGACCTGATCCGACTCGAACCCAAAATTCAATAGGTACCCAAAATACCCAAATTTTTAATATATATACGGTATATATGGGTAGTTTAATATAATTTTGGTATTATGAGTATTTTTAACTTTCATATTTGTGTTTTCAGGTATTTTTTATGTTTTCTGTTCATATTGTGGATAAAATATTAGATTTTTTTGAATATTTAAATGTTTCATGTATTTTTTATGTTTTAAGGTGTTTTTCGGGCTGAACCCGGACCGAATCCGATCTGGTACCGATCCAAATCCAAACCAAATTTTTTTAATTATCCTATTGGGTCCAACTATTTAAGATATGACTCGATCTAGACCCGACAAAATCCGAACTGACTCCGAACCAAAAATTTCAAATTACTCTATTGAGTCCTAAACTCTAAGACCCGAAAGATCCGAACCCGAAAAACCCCGACTGAATCCGACCCAATGACGGAATGCCCAAACCTAATACGAACTCTAATAGTCATTAGAAGAAACATCAACTCAGGTCGATATTCCAAACTCTGTAAACTGTATTATTATATGAACGAAAACATTAGCAAGCTGTAGCATGAGAGTATAAGGTTAATATAATTGCAATACCGTGACGCCGCAATCGTGGAAAAGAAGACGGAGGAGGGCTGGACCAAGGGAAGGATCAGTCTTTGTCCATTCCCTCACTTTGGTGTCAACGATTTTCTCAAAATTTGGACAAATCTTATCATAATAACTCAACGACAATAGATTGTCCAAAGGAAACCATGACTTTGTGTCCTCTTCCTCGTCGCCTCCGTATCCTCCCGCTCCCGGTGAGTCTTTGTCAGCCGATACTGGCCAAGCCACGAGAATCACGAGGACGAAGACTGCGACGACGCCCGACTTCATTATCTTGCCTTTTTTATATCTTTCTCTGTTTATTGAGTTTGAATTTGTTTGATATGGTCGAGAGATGTCCCCGAGTTGTTTATATATTGGGGGTTGAAAAGGAATGTGATGGTTTTACGTGGGAAGCACACCTTTAGTATTTTAATAATTCAGATGAGTTGCTGGCATGTCGTGTATGTGATATTTTTGATTTTTGATACAAGAGAAGTCAATAAACTGATAATTTGATGTGAAACAAGCCTTTTTTATACTTTATTTGGATTAGATTGTTATTTTTATTTTTTTGTCAACTTGGATTGGGCTTATTTTATGTGGTTCATTGGTCGGTCCTGTTTTATTTTTTTTCATCTTTAAGACTAATGGTCATATTTGGTCGATTTTGGTGTATGGCCTAAAGGCTCTGAAATTTGAAGTTAATATAGACTTTCTAGATTGTTAAAATAAAATTGTATGAAAATTCGTAGTAAATTGTTTATATATTTTAAATTTTCAGAACCGATTATGTTACGACGATATTAGTTTCTAGATAGGATGAAACATGAATATTGTGAAAGAATAGAGTTTGTAAGTCGCATATCGCATAGCTATAAACCCGGATTATAATACAGTGGTGGCATTTTATTGAGATTGTGAAGCAAAATGTGAAATCTCAAAATTACTAATTTCATTTTACAACCATACATGCATTTAATCCGTCATTTTGCGTGGACCATTTTTAGTAAGAGGCATACTAAAAAATTATCATGTCTATGGATCCATATATACTGAAACTATCTATATATATAAAGGAGAAGACTCTCTTCATATAGAGAGCCACGTCATCACCTTTTAGTCCCTTAGAATTCGCCATGTCATCTCTCTTTCTCTCCCCTGCGTTTTAATATTGTTTAAATTGCGTTTTAATATGGTCATCTCTGATTTGGTCTTTCTCGAGAATCATCATCGTCTCCTCGAAAATTATCATCGTCTCCATTACTCCTCAGTTTCTGAAATCTCTCGCCATTAAACCTCTATCGCCATTAAACCTCCGCCTATGCCGATTACTCTCTCCGATCACTTCCCGGATTCGCCGATGATGAGAAGTCGGTCGCCTTCGATGGCTCATATATCTCCGTCCGGAATCGCGTTACCGCTGCTGTGTATATCGGTGGCTCTTATGCTACGGTCGCCTTCTCTGGCTCATATATCTCCGTCCGGAATCGCGTCGCCGCTGCTGTGTATATCGGTGGCTCTTATGCTATGTGGATCTGTGATTTTCTTCATCTTATACCATATTATCCTAAGGTAACTCCCTTCCACTTAAATTGTTTTTGCCTACTTTCACCTTTGTATCTTAACTAATCTACATTTTCTTATCACCACCGTCCCTTCAAAGTCAATGTTAATCCAAACCTCCATCAACATTCAGTGGTTTTAACACTTTCTAAAACCTCAATTCAAAAGCAAGCTGAGAGCTTGACCAGTATCATCGATTGTGATTCACAAAATGATTTCCCAGCTTTTTGTCTCGGTCCTTAGTAATTCTGTTACTTTTTAATCTGACACAACATGCTTATTCGATGTTTGTTTGGTGGTTTTGCAGGCTGTTTTCTCTTGAGATTGAAAATCAAGAATGTAGAATGAAATAAGATTGTGTTGGTTTACTAAGGATGAATTTAGATGTTAAACTAAATGCCAAAGAGAGATACAGATTGTGGTGTGTATAACTAGAACCATGTTTATGGTTTCTCCAACAGGTAAATTGCTTGCTTGCTGCTGCTATTGTTCGTTTATAGAATGTTTCAGAACAAAAAGTTTTCTGCTTTCTCTGTTTTCAAATAGAACATTGTTGGTAAATGGATCAAAGCTATTCACAATTCTATTTCTTGCAACAGGGCAGAGCTGGACCATAACCACTGAACTTAAGCAGGACAATACGTAATGCTTGGGTTTCTTTATCTAAGACTTGATCCATGGCTCAGAAACATCTAACAAAATGCTTTGCTATACTCATGAGCCTAATCATTGCTCTCAGTGATGATTGAGGTGGAGCTGGAAAGTTAGTCTCATTTCCGGTAACAGCATCATCCCCATCTCTTATAATCTCTAATGTCGCCACTATAAATTATTTGATTACGGGTGTTGCAAGACTCTGAATATAGCTGAGTCTTACTGTGTATGTTGAATGCATATGCTAACTGTGTATTACTGGTTTGTCAAAGTCTTGATCTACCTTTTTCGTCAAGTATATTTTCGGTACACTCTATGCATAATTTAGTAAGTCTCTACAGGTTGATAGGGACAGGCGAGTCACTACTGATCAATCATATATCACAGCCAATAGCAAAGCAAGGAGAGCTGAAATTCAACGAGGTCTGATGCTGCAGTGTACTTCAGATGCACAAGTAATAACTATTGGTAGTTAAATAGGATTACGTTATCAAAACTTGGATGCCCGGGGAACTCTGCCTTGAGATTGGTAATTTTAAAAGTATTAAAACTTATTTTAAATCTCCAGTCATGATTCTGGTTTTCAGGAAATGGAGCAAGAAATGCTTGGAATTGCCAGTGGTTCAAGGTTAATATCACAAGCAATGGTGGATGCAGCTATGAAGGTAGTTGAAGGCCAACCAATCAATTACACGTAAAGAATTAGGTGTATATCTAAATACAGAGAACTCAAGTAATAAAAGTCTATGTTTTGTTTAACTTGGTCTCACTGTGGGGTTGTAGGCTGCATCTTTGGTGAAGATGACGAAGACGCAGGAAAGATGGTCCAACAAGCCATTAGATAACATTTTTATTACTCACAAATTTCACACGTCAAAACAAAAATGTAAAGCTAAAATGATGAAAGTTAAGGGTGTAACTCATTGACTTCTACATAATAATTTTTTTTAATTTTCTCTTTAGAAAAGCTCTTAACCATTTCATAAAAATGATGTATCAAAAATTACTGAAAAAGGTTAACATAATCTTCATAAATCCATACATAAAGCTCGCTAAGTTTTTATAAAGTATAAATAAAGTTTTAATAAAAAGAGTTAAATGTTATAAAACAGTATATATATATATATATATATTATGCTTCCGAAGAAAAAAAATCGGAATACCTATATGATTATAGACGCAAAAACTGATAAAAGTGGATTTGTTGGAAGACTTTACATGGTAATTAATTAAAGAATAAATTTTATAAACAATCATATATATTTATATATAGTAAAATAATTTTGATTTTCAAGTAACCATTGAATAAAAATGATGTATCAGAAATTAACAAATAACATATTTATTATAATATATTTTTGTCAACTTTATTATAATATCTATGTTTATTTATATAAATAAAGTTGCTCATTCCTTGATAAAAAAAAAAAAGGTTGCTCATTCCCTTTACAGAAAGAAACATCATCAACTTTCACAAGTTCAGTTTTACCGACGTATCAATATTAGTATTATTGGATTTACAAATTATTTCTAATCCGACCATGTTCGGTTATTTTGTTGCACTCCTTAATCTATTAACATTATTATCCATAAAGCTCATACACCAAACTGTCAGTGATGATACATATTACAATTTTACACAACACATAAGCATAACCGGCATCATCTCACCTCCCCCGTAATCAGGTCATGATGCAACTTATTTCCATAGTGACTCATAATCCAACTTAAAATTAATCAAAGATGATAGAAAACCGCAACAATGAAATAACACATACTATTCACTAATTGCAAAATAACTTCATTGATTTTAAGAAAAAACGTATAAAGAAAATTGTAATTCATAATCTATAACAAAATAAAAATTTACATAGTGAAAATTAAGATTAACTTAAATTAAAATAAGCTAAACATTTTAAAATATTCATTAAAATTGATGATATATTTATTTAATTTTTAAGATGCTAACCCGCCCGTAGGGCGGGCCAAACCTAGTATATAAGTAAACCACTACCAAAAAAAAACCTTTCTAGTAAACTAGGGGGGTGGTACTGGAATAGGAGGTTTAAGAGATTTTGGGGGGGTTTTAGATATGGTGGGATTTGAGTAGTTTTCAAAATATTTGGGTGATTTTGGTGGAATTTCAAAGTAAAAATAAAAATATATTGGTGATTTAATATGTTTTAAAAAAAAAAAATTGCAGAGTATTTTGAATGATTTACATTGGCAAATGAACAAATGTGAATTTTTTAAAAACACTTGAACTTACATTCTTCTTTGCAACTTTGACTCCACTCTCTTTCGCAACTTTGACATAGAATTAATGTCTTTAAAGGTGAGCTGATCACTAGATTCTTACTTGTTTGGCTTAGAACATATGGACTTTTCTATACATTCACTCATTTTGCAACAGATTTGTCTGTAGTTGCGTTAATGATCAAACAAGAACATTTTTTGTGACAATCTCAAACAAGAACTTTAAGATGAAACAATGAATAGTCTCGAGAAATGTTTATATAGGACAAAAAAATTCCATTCAAGATGGATGTCCAATCAAAAAAATCCATCGGAAAATCAGAAGGCTGCATAAAGTAAAATGGTCTTGGTCTGTACATCGCATATACCGTCCTTACGCTCTATGTCCCTGTTGATTTGTCTGAGAGCACTCATCAATTGCAAGCTTGGTGATACTTTCCACTGCAGCATTAAGAAAAATGTGTTGGTCAGTCACATAAACATGAGGGATTTCTTACAAACAACGATACCGGTTACACAAGTTTCACTACTATTCATCAATAGAACCCATTTCCAGAACTAGAACAGAGACCTATACTATATATTATGTGTCAATTAATCACTGGTACCTCAAGAAATCAGTGAGACCACCTCCAATTTGAAGTGGTGACACCATTGGGAGCTAACTGACTTTTCAGAATGAAAACAATTGATTATAGACAGAAGAAGAATAATCTGATTAAAATTTTATCATAAGAAGAAGTGAGAAATTTTGTAGAGAGTGAAAGTAATCGAACAAAATCTGAGTTTTTTTTTTTTTATTGTCATAGCTTTTATTTTCTTATCGAAGAGACAAGAAGAGAGCAAAAAATTATAATGTTTCAGCATCTAAACTGACTCAGAACAAGAAAGGAGAAAATACATGACATGTGTACTCAAAGTAGAAACAAAATTTCATTTGCACGAAGTTGAGATGTTTTACGGATAGACCAAGAGCACAATTGGGAAACAAATGAATAATGAAGTAAATTGATATATTTCTGAACCTTATATTTTTTATAAGTTTATCCAGATAACACCAATATATGTGTGGTTTCGTATGAACTAATTTTAATTACAAATAGATGCAAAATATTCTAAAATATTACATGTTCAAAATATTGTTTAGCTTTGAATAACACTAGATTTGATAGAACTTATATAAATTGGTGATTGTAAAACTTAGAATTTGAAGTGGTTTTTAATGATTTTACATAAATTCCATATTTAATGACACATGATTTGAAAAGTTTTTTAAAAATCATTTGTCGAATAATAATGGATTTGAGTAAAAACCCAAAATCTTCTTGTTCAATAAATCCCCTAAGATTTACTATGTTTAACATCTAAAGTTAATAAAAAAATTCTCCATTAATTTCATCAAAACATAAACATTTGAATATCCAATCGGGTCTAGATCAAGGATCTTAGATTTGTGGGTATTTTGATATAGGAAGATAGTATATATTCGAATAATTTTGCATATCAAATCGAATTTTAATATTGTGAATATAACCAAAATCACGTGGAAATATTTTATCAACCGAGGAATCAAAATCAGTCTTTAATCACTTTCATCTTTGTGATTGACAATTATCCATCACTGATCAATTATCTCATCGACAAATTTCGCCGGAGATCTATTTGATGCAGCGTGCATCGTATTTCCCTTTGTCTTTTTATTTTGGTTTTTATTATTATTAGTGTTAAGATAAACATTCAGTTTTCTATTATTTTAGAGATTAGGATTAAGTCTTTTAATTCCTTAAAGACTTAGGTCTTTCGTATGCATATATAAAGTGATCTCTAGGTTTGTAAAGAGACACTATTATTATTGATTTTTATAAAAGAAGCTTTGCTTTCATATCTTGTTTACGGCTAGATCATTGGTGATCTCAACGGATTCAAGCTCGTAGGATCTTTTGGGCATTCTTAGACTAAACAATCGCTCCTACACTATTGTTTACTCTATCAGTTGGTATCAGATACATGCGTTTTTAGATTCTCATCTAAAAACACGATTCAATGGCACCAAGAAAGTTATCAGATGAACAACTCGAAGAAATTCGAAATATGTTCGAAACGTTTACCGCGGGCATACAAACGACGCTACAAACGTCGATAGAAAACGCCTTAACTACTGTTCTCCTAGCTCAACGTGAACAGCAAGAAGCTCCGAGACACCAAATCGACATCAAGATAGACCACGAAACGCTGAGTTAGATGCTGCGGATGGGGAAGATATGGTTGATAATTTGTTTGCTGCACAAGGTAACGATCAATGCGTACACCAAGGGCACATTCCTGCCAACAGACGACATGATCACCGCGACGAACCAGACCAACAACCTCACCCGAACAACCGATGGGAGTCTAGCTTTCGGACAGACATTCCAGAATTTTCAGGAACCCTAAACCCTGAAGACTTTATTGATTGGCTCAATATTGTCGAAGAAATCCTGGAGTTTCGCCAAGTACCAGATGAGGTACGAGTCCCTCTAGTTGCTACACGATTCAAAGGACGAGCTATGAATTGGTGGCAACAACTCAAAGAAACTCGTCGTCAAGAGAACAAACCTCGTATCAATTCATGGGCACGTCTAACTAAGCATATGCGTCGGAATTTCCTCCCATTCAATTATGAACGCACCTTATACAATAAACTGCAGAATCTTCGTCAAGGAACTCGTTCAGTTGAAGAATACGCTACAGAATTTTTCTTCATGACCGCTAGAATGACTTGTAGCGAAAATCAACAACAGCTAATCGCACGGTTCATTGGTGGATTACGCTCCCAATTACAAGTGGCGTTAGCCCAATTTAACCCATCCTCTGTCTCATAAGCACATCAACGAGCTATCGCCATGGAACTACAACTCCGTTCGTCCTGGTCCTCTACCTCCCGCACACGTTTTCAACCTTCCACCGATAACAACACACAACAACACTCGGACTCGCAGCGTACAGACAACACAAAAACATCAACTTCGGGTGACTCCATAGCTAACTCTCGACCCGCTCGTACCAACGCACTAAGGTGTTTCTCTTGTGGGGAACGCGGACACATTCAAACAGCATGTCCTAAACAGTCCAAACGGGGGTTAATCATTCAAGAACAAGAGGACCTCGAACCACAATATGATGATTATGATGCTACTGATGACGAAAACAATGAGATAATCAAAGGTGATACATGCCTTAATCTCGTTCTCGGACGAAACTGTCTCCTCCCTAGAGCTTCTCAAGAGTCATGGCTTCGTACCAACTTGTTTCGTTCGACATGCACCATTAACGGTCGAATTTGCAAGCTGATCATAGATTCGGGGAGCTGCACTAATGTCATGTCGTATGAAGCAACACAGAAACTGGGTCTTACCGTGACTCCTCACCCGTCACCCTATCCGCTTGCTTGGCTCAATAACGGGACCGAACTTAACGTGTCAAAGCAAGTTCTCGTATCTTTTTCCATTGGCAATTACAAAGACTCTGTTACTTGTGATGTTATCCCCATGGATGCCTGCCACTTGCTTCTAGGACGTCCATGGCAGTTTGACCGTGATGCTACTCATCGGGGAAAGGCAAACACGTATAGTTTTGTCTTTGATGCATCTTTATCCATCTTCTCTTCAGAGCTTTTAAATTCTTCATCATCATTGTGTTACATTCTCATCTGCTTCAGCCCCAAAATATTGAAACGACCACACATTACAATCATCTGCATTATCCCATACCTTTACATCTCTCACCTCAAATCAATCTCCAGATCATGGTATGACTTTTTCTCTTTCAAAACATTAATTTCACTCCGAAATAACAATGATAGCCACTGCTTCATGCATATCCCCTGCATCCTCTCTTAAAATTCTTTTATTTTTATTATGTTCTCTTCGATCCCTTACTCATTCATGGAGAATGCTTCCTTTTTGAATACTCGAACGGATTCTAAATCTCTATAATTAAAAAACCAACCGGAACAAACCAAAAAACGAATGTCTAAGACTCTAAGGCTACCTATAGTTCTCTAACTACGTCTGCAAAATGAAGAGTTGAAAAGAATACGAGGATGGCTATACAACTATTTTTTAATAGTTCGTTTAAAACTTTAAACTAGATTTTGACCCGTGCGACTGCACGGGTGCATGTTTTTCAATGTATACAAATTTTAGAAAATAAAAATTTAACGGTTCTATTTTTACTACTTTTGTTTATCGTTTAAACTATGTATTTCATCATTGTGTCGTGTAACATGGGTGTCCATAAAACGTTATGAGCGGTAAACTGTAATAAGAATTTTACAAATATGTATACTTTTGTAATTTAATAATTTTTTAACTCAATAATAGTGTATCATTTTTAAATACGCAGAATAGCTCATAAAATGGATCCTTTATATAATTATATTGTATTTATTAAATTATATATTAAGAAATATTAAGATATGTATTTAACATATACGAAAAGAGAAAGTAACAATACAAAATATTAATTATATAAATAAATTATGTTTTATTTTTTATTTATTCAAAAAAAAATGAAACTATAAATAATTGTAATAATTTTTCTTACCAAATTAATAATAATCATACAAAATCCTAAAATAAATATTAGTTATACTTTGGGCCATAGTAATCTATGATTCAAATTAAGCCCATTAATTTTTTCTCTTAATATACTACTATTCATGTTTCCAAACAACAATTTTTTTTACTTCTATCCATGTTTCCAAACACTCCAAATGGTACTCTACTCGTAACATAAAACCTTCATGTAAGTATCATTCGGTTGTTTCTGTTATTATTTTTTGAATTTACATTAATTTTTCCTTTTTCTCCTTTTTTTAAGTAGTACGGAGTATAATATTTTGTATTTATATTCCTTCTACGTTCATTATTTAAACAATTCGAACAAAGACGTGGAAGAAATCAAGAAAGTGCATGGTTCCCACTCGCCAACGGCTAAATCCCCAAACGGCTCATTTTGACTCTCGCATTTAGGAGCCTTCTTCAAATAATAATAGTTAATTACTTTGGAGTAATTAACTGCGTTTACCAAGAAAAGCGACGTATGTGCACAATTACCATTTAATTTAATATCCGAAACTACAGCATTTTATATAACTAATTCGACGCTTAGAGCATGTTTAAAGAGGTTTTTTAAAAAAAGTTTCTTAACGGGATTTAATAGACGGTCTCTTAATTTTTAACTAAAAAATTAAGAAACATCTCTTAAATAAGAAATTTAAAAAACGTCTCTTAAATTTTGCTAAGAGACTCTCCATAAAGATTCCATTAAACATGTTTTAGCCACGAAAGCTTTTCTTTCTCGAGAACCTCAAACATCTCTCATCTTCTGTTATTACACCTCATTTCGTTTATTTCCTTATTTTACAGACACGTTCCAACGTTCAAGGGACAAAACAGAGCGATTTTAGGACACATTTTATTTTAGCGGTGGAAGCAACAGAAAAAAGGAAAAGAAAAGTCTCTTACTACTAAACAGATAAGCACATTACTGTTTCATTGGTTTTGTTTTCTTCTTCATCGTTTCGTTCCTCGTATCTTCTCCACCGCTTGTTTTTTTTTTTCTCTGTTTCTACGAGAAAATTCAGTGTCTTCACTAACCCAAAACGATTTTCTCCTCCGTTTTTCCTTCTCCTCTTGTAGAGACAGAGAAACAGAGAGCTGTTCTGTAACTCCTTCGATCGATTAATAAAGGAAAACTCGAATGAATATTTGATTCGTAGAACATATGGAGATATCGTCTTCGTCCCAACGGTTCGGTTGTATCCTTAGAGATCGTAATCAAAACGCCTTCGTTTGCAAGAAGAATCTGAAATCTCCCGTGAAAGACCATCATCATCAACATCATCACGAGCTCTATAAATTTCCAGTCTCCGACGAGAATTCCGAGAACCTGGTCGATTCTTGGATCAAGACTCTCAATAAAAAGAACGATAACAACAATGGTATCGTCCGGTTAACTGATAAACCAACCGTTAGAAAATCGCGCGTTATTGCAACTCCGGTGGAAGAATCTGTTTCGAGGAAGGATGAATCGAAGAGAAGCGGAGCTTTTTCTTTGGTACAGATATGGGAGGCGAGGCTAAACCAATCCAGCGGTGGAAACTCTCCGAGCCATGACCAATCCACGGTGGCTGGTATCCGGGGCGATTCAGGAGTCAGTGTTCAAGATTCCTGTTTTTCAGAACCTCCGTCTTCTGATGAGTCGGAAGCTGAGAATGGTGATGTGGAGATGGAGTCTCGGTCACACGGTTCGGTTTCTGATTCCGGTCGAGTCGCTGACTTGATTAGGAGGCTTAGCAATGAAAAGAAGCTAATCTCCGGCGGGGGTGGACTCTCTATTATCAGAACGCCGAGACCTTACATTTCGTCAGGCTATTCGTCGGAGAAAAGCAGTTTTCCGATGGTTAGTTGCTCGCCGAGACTTCGAGGAAGGCAAGCGTTCACGGATCTGCTTATGCGAATGGAGCGGGATCGCCACCGCGAATTGGATTGGCTTCTTGAACGCAACGCAGTTTCTAGGTTTACTCAACGTGGCCGCCTCCAGGTAAATATGTTTTCACTATTTTAATTTAATCACGTTATTATAATCCATCCCATTACGGTCTTTTGTTACAATACATCTCATTTCCTTTTTTTTTTAATTCAGTCAATGCTAAGGCTAAGGAACCTCAAACGCTGTCTAGCGATTCAAGATCAATACCGGTCTGGCGAAAAAACTACCAGATTAAACCGTATTGAATCAGGCTCTGCAGTTCTACGTTTAAGGTTTTTTCAGAGACTGTTCTATTTGTTTCAAGTTCTTGAGTTTAGTTCTCAGCGTTTACTTTTCTGATCCTTAACCTTTCGAATCGCAACGCAGGGAGCAATTTCATGCTAACACAGCGGCTGCATCAGATCAGAGGAAGGATCATCATCTATCCACTGAGACGACTAAAGAAACAGAACTACGTACAGAGAGTACTAGGTTGAAGAAAGGCGGTATCATGGAACAGTTGATCATTTCTAACCACAAGATAGAGGAGGACGCAACGTTATGTAAGGAAGGAGAAACTGTAAATGGAACAGTTGAAGCAAACATGAGTTGCCTTCACCAGCAAGAAACTTGGAATGACAACAAGTTCGAAAATAAAGAAGAAAAAACAAGTCAGAGCAAAACACCACAATCAATTCAGAATCAAGTTGAGAACAAAATGGAAGATCATGTGCAAGAAACTCTGGAGACACAAGATGTGGTACATGAGAGTAACGAGATGGATCAGTGCCTTGAGCAACAAGAAACATCTTATTTGAATGGATGGGAAGAGTATGAAGAGGAGCAGTACTATTACGGAGGAGGAACGAACAACGACTGGCTTACCGAAATATCTAGGCCTAGAAGTTACTGGGAGGAACTGAGGAAGTCACGGTACCTGGAAGTAATGAACACTCGGTCTGAGAAAGAAGACATACGTAGACTCCTTGAACGGTAATTAACATCAAATCCTTACATCCAAGTTTGTTTATTTGTCAACCATTGGCTCAGCGAATGTGTTTTCTTGGTATTACAGAAGAACGGTTACAGACTTTCTCGAGAGCGGGTTACGAGACCAGATAGATAGGCTCATGATGTCCCGTGTGCAGCAGACACACTCGAATAATCACTCTGACTCATGGGAATTGCAACAAGAACAAGATGAGGAACAGAGCAATGAAGTCGTGGATGAAGTTGAAGAAGAAGAAGAAGAGCCATTAACAGAAGGCGAAGAGCAGGACGACAGAGATGACTCGAGCCGATCTTCTTCTCATATTTTTGCATCGTCTCCTGCAGGATCATGGAGTTCGCAAGACACAGAAGTAACTTCAACACCTGTCTTGTCTGTTCACAATCCTCGTTCACCCGTAAGTATTTTTGATATTTCTTGTTGTTCGCATGCAACCGCACTAGTAGTACAAACAAACCTTTGAACCGCTTAAACACGTTTTCAGGAAATGGAGCTTATAAGCGATATGAGATCGCAGATCCAACAGCTTCACCAAGAGATGTCGTTACTACGAGACTCTGTCAAGACATGTTTGGATGCTAACGCGAGCTTGCAACAGTCAGTTCAAGGAGAAAACCCAATGAAACGCAAATGCTGCGTCTGCGATGAAACGCAGGTCGAAGCGGTTTTGTACATGTGCGGACATATGTGCACGTGCTTGAAATGTGCCAATGAACTACACTGGAGGGGAGGGAAATGCCCGATTTGCCGGGCTCAGATTATGGACGTTGTTCGTGTCTTCTTCGATACAAGAAACTCAAATAAAAACTGTTCCTAAACGCATGACGAGTCCACTAACCCATTAGGCCAGGCCCTCTGTTTTACTTATCGCGTTTGCGTTATTTGGCTTTTTGGGTCTGAATATCGTAATGTTCTCTTAATATTAGGTTATGTTACCAACACTGTAACGGAAGGTTTTGTTTAGTTTTATAAAGTTTTTGATGTCCTAGGCTGACCATGATAATTAGCAGAAAATTAACTAAAAAACTCTAAAAGAAACTGGATATGATATTATGATATCAAAGTGAGACACAGAGCTTCAAAGCAAACAAAACAAAAAGAAAAGAAACTCAATCACTCACATTATCCTAAACTCTTGATAGATTTTGATTTCTCAAACTCAAGAAAATCCAAATAAGCTCCAAAAGTGGGAGATAAAAGACAAGTTCTGACATCTTGAATCTAGTATAACTTGTTATAGTAATTAGTTGGAGATCTTGAGATAAAGAGTTATTCATAGGCTGAGCTGAGGTTTTAGTTTAGGCACTTCTGTTGGATCTAGTTAATATTAGAACTTTTGAACTAAAATAATCTCTTATGTATTTGTGTGTGTTGTAAATGTATTCATAAAGTATTTTAGCCTTTAATTAATAAATATCTTTTTTTTTGTCCATGAAGTAACCAATTTGATAACCCAAATTAAACTATTTTGTCATTCGTTTTTCTAGTTTATTATTTGTTGTCGTATTATCTTTTTGCATATGCCGTATCAATAAAAACAGAGTATCAAAGAAATCATGAAAAATGTACGAAATAATTTTGATATATTAAAGACCCAAATGACTCAAACAAAAGAATTTGTATAAAGTTTGAAATTTAAAGTCTGAAACAGAGTTTTGACGCAAACATGAAACTTTTTGATTATCATAAAACTCTACATCAATTTTGGTTTCTCAAAGATTAAACAATCTCTCTCTCACTCTCTCTTCATAGATATTTACACAGCATCCGTAGATACATTACATACATATAGGATATACAGATAACATATTTTCATATATAACAAAAAACTCTTGGTGTCAGTAATTCGTTATTCAAGCGTTTTGAGCAGTCAAGAAGGTATTAAAATCATCCCTAGCCTGACGCAATCGTGGACTGATACAAGATCGCGGCGAAGTAGGGCAGGAGACTGAAGAAGAGTCTGAAAATCTCACACGGCGTAGTGGTGAAGTCTCAGCCGATCTCTGGTGGTGATCTCTTCCGGACGACCGTGAACTCCTCGTCTTTAAAACACTTCTCAAAGCCATAGTCTCTGTCTCTCTATCAAACAAGAAACCAGAAGTCACTGGTTCTTGCACATCTCTCCCTCCGTTTCCACGGCTGTTACACTTCATCATCTCCACGGGGGAATCGAGATACATCCGACCGTAATCTTGCGTCAGGGCCGTAGTCGATGCCCAAGAGCTGCACTCGAACTTCTCCAGTGATGCGTTTATCGAAACAGTGGAGTAGGTGAAGGAAGAAGACGCACTCATCATCTTCTTCTCCATCGAATCTCGGCCTCTGCCTCTGGAAGAAGACCGAACCGTCTTGTGTTTCCCGAATCCAGGTAAAGTCATGCAGAAGACGTTACATTTGAAATCTTCTTCCTTGTAGACATTATTCATTTCCTCCGAGTGTACTCGAGATTTCCTCCTAAAATGGAATGCTTCTTGGCGGCCAAGTTTTTTCTGGATTCTCATAGGCTCAGGGAGGATAGGAAGCGGAACGGCTGAGTCTCTTGGTGGAGGCATTGCCGGCGGCAACGCGATTCTGAAGCTGTCGTCTCTTGCCGAAGAACCGGTTGATTTCTCGCTCTCTATAAATGCCTTCTTCACCAAGAAATTGAAATTAGGGTTAGGGTTAGGGTTTTCTTCGGGGAAAACCGTGAAGCCCTTCCATTCGTTTTCTAAACCATCATCAAAAGCTAGCATTGCCGGAGGAGGCATTAACTAGATCTGGCAACAACCACAGAAAGGTGAGATTCGATCTTTTTGGAGAAGATGGGTTTGGTAATTTCCCGGGTAAAAATATGTAGAGGAGAGTATAAGTACTAGCGAGAAGTTAAGAGAAAATGGGAAGCACGTTCATGGCCACGTGGAGAAAGTAGTGAATTACATGTTTGTCGGTTCTGTTTTCTGACTTAAGATTTTGACATGCGTTTACTATCATGTTACACGTGTGTGCATTAGAGCATGTCCATTGAGGGGTTCTTAGAGAGGGGTTCTTAAATCCTTATTTAAGAACCGGTTCTTAACTTTTTCTTTGTTAAAGGTAAGAACCGGTTCTTAAATTCCGCTAAGAACCCCTCCCTAAGAATCCCGGATGGAGATGGTCTTAGTGCATAGATGCGAGGATCTTGATATAAAATGAGGAATTAAAGATAATAGTAAAAGATTTGACCTTTCAATTTTAGGACGTTTGATGGAGACAGATAAAATGGTTTGCACGTAATTCTGACCTGATCCTTTCAGTGTGTTGGCTGCTAAAAAAAGAGTTCATCTATTTACATACTCCCTCCGTTTCAGAAAAATCTATGTTCTAAAAAAAAATTTTGTTTCAAAAAAATATACTTCCTCTGTTTTATATTAATTGTCGTTCTGGATTTATACACACATATTAAAAAAATATTTAATTTTACATGTTTTCAAAATAAAAAACATTATTACCAATACATCTAACTATATTTCAATCAATAAAAAAATTGAATAGATAATATTGTCAATAAATTTTGCATTGAAAACCGAAAAACACTTATTTTAAAACAAAAATTTTACCCTACAAAAACAAGTAATTTGAAACGAAAGGAGTATTTTTACCTTTTCAATGTATTATTTAATGAAAATTGTAAATTCAAAAAAAATTAATGTTGTTTATTGAATTTTTATTGGCTAAAAGTTATGAGAAATTGTTATTTACAGAAAACAATACATTTATAATCAAATTTTAATATGTTTTCTTAATATATGTGAAAAGTCTAAAATATATATCTTTTTGAAACGGAGAGAGGTTTAATCAAATTCCAAGCCACATTTGAAGTAAATACTACTACTTTTGATTAATTGGAATAAAGAACGACAAAACAGCTACGTGTTTTCTTGAAACTCAAGGCAAATCCAATTAGATTATAATTTTCTAGATAAAACAATACTAATAAAAACGATAGAAATGCAAAAATATAAGTAAAACAACTTAAAATGGGAAATGTTGAAAGAAAGATATTAGTGACTGGATTTTGAAAATAAAACCAGACTTTTTCTGTCTCTCAATTATCTCTCTCGAGCGCACCACCACAATTCTTATCTTTTTGCGGTTGTTGACGGTTTTCTGTCTCCGATCACCATATGATTTTGGTTCCACATGATTCGCTAACGCCTCTTCCTTTTGTTGTTTCATCCTCGTCTCTCTTCTTTATGTTTGGAGAAGCTAAGCATAAAGCTCACCGAATCTAAGAATGATATTTAAACTTTTTAAGATATGTTTTGTAAAGAAGACTTTTAGAGAATTTTTCTAATCCATTCTAACTTTTCTTGTTAATAAAAAAAGTCGAAGAAGACAAATATATTATTTTTGCAATTGACTAAATTGTTGCAAAATTTTAATTTTTCCAAAGAAAACTTTCGCATAAGTTTTGTAGTCATATAACGTCTCTAAAGTCTAGCAAAAAAAACTGCATGTGTTAGTTTTATAATTGAAAATAAATAATAATACATATAATATTTAAACAAAATAAATAAAAGATTTTTTGAGAAGTCTTCTTTAATTTTATTCAGAGATTCTGATCAAAGCTTTGGTTTAAAAGCAGTCTTTTATAAAAGTCTTCCCATATAATACTTTTCTAAAAGTTATCTCTTATAAAATCAAACATGGTCAATTACAAAAGTAACACACGCATAAGAAACATGGTAAGAAGTCTCTGAAAGTTTTATTTGGAAAGTCAAACTTTTTTAAAATTTCGGTAAATTGCAAAAAAAAACAAAATCCAAATACAAAGTTACCTAATAATATACAAAAGTAAAGCAAACTTCTTGAAAAGTCTCCTTTATAAATTTGTAATTGAAAAATAACATAAATAAAAGACTTCTAGAGAAGTTTGTTGGGAGAAGATTTCTGGAAAAGTTTGATAACCAAAGACTTCTCACGAAGTTTTCTCCGTTATTTTTTGTAAGACTTGCATTTTTTCCAAACTTAAAATAGATTTTTAAGATTTTCTTGTTAAATCATTAATATTTGTCAATATTGGACTCCTGAATGAAACTTATAACTTAATTGTTTAAAATTATGAAGTTAGCAATATTCATATTTACTTATGTTTCTAGTCTGTTGGGAGAAGACTTTTCAATAAGTCTTCTCGTTAATTTTTGTCGGACTTATATTTTCTCCAAATTTAAAATGATTTTTTAAAAGATTTTTTTGTCAATTCATGTATATTTATCAATATTTAGGCTCATGAATGAAATTTATAACTTAAATATTTATAATTATGAGGTTAGCAATATTCATGTTTGTTTATGTTTCTAGTTAATCTTGAGAAGTCTTCTCCGTTAGTTTTAGAAAACTTGCATGTACCATATATATATATAATGACTTTTAAGATGTTCTCGTCAATTCATGTGTATTTAAGTTTTAATCAACTTGTGATGTCATATGCTTAAAATTATGTATTATTAGTTTTTGAACTTATGTGATATTAAAAGTGTGATATGTTTTGAACTTTGTTATGTTGAACTTGTGTCAAGTGTAATTTTCTTATATTTTTTTGTCTAATAACTATAAATTGTTATCATCATTATCATCCAAATTACACTAAATTGATAGGAAGACATCACATAAACCTCCCTTTCAGTTGCACAATCACAATTTTAACAAATGATTTACAATGAAGATAATAGTTTTTGGTTACAAAAACTTAAAGGAATGAACAAATCATTAACAAATAGTTTTTTAATAGATTGGAGATAAAATGGAAGTATTATTTATAATATTAGAGCATCTCCAACCCCACTCTATAATTTACTCTAAAATAGAGTGGGAAATAGAGCAATGAACAAACAAAAAACCCATTACTCTATTTCCCACTCTATTTTAGAGTAAATTATAGAGTAGGGTTGGAGATGCTCTTATATACTCTCTCTGCATGATTTCTCATTGTATATCCAATAGCTAAAAGTAAAACATGATTTAGAAAATCATTTTCCAAAATATAGCATTATAGTTTAGCATAGAGAAAACTTCTTCGAAAAATCTTCTATTGCATTATAGTTTAGCAGACTTTTTTTAAGAAGTCTCTTAAACCTAAAGAGAGAACTAAAAATTTTAGTGAAATTTGTATAACTAGCATACATCAGTAAAAATCTTATAATTTGCAGTCAAATTTTATTAAGAAATTTAATTCATAGACTAAATTTTATTTTTTCGCTTAACTCGTGGTGAAGCTTGCTTGAGAAATCTACCGAGAAATTTATTCGAGAAGTCTGCTCAAGAAATCTGCTATGAAGTTCGAAAAACGTGCATATCCTGAAATGTTTACAGTAAAATAATTTTTTTAAAACTTAAATAAAAAGAAAACACTTACAGTAAAATTAATATATGTATTTTTGAATCTAACATACAAAATAAAAATATACTTTCTATTGTTTTAAATTATAAATATTACAGGTAAAGTGAAAAATAAAACTATGGAATCAAAAAACAAAACAAAGTGGTGAGAAAGACATGAGACAAATAGATGATAAATTGATATAGAGTCTGGTGTTTTCAAGTTCAAAGAGATTAGAAAAAGATTAGATAGTTTTAGAGTGAGAAACATTATATTTTTGGTAGAGAAAGAAAAAAAGTGTGTAAATTCATTTAAATAAGAAGACACAATTTTCAATTAGATTAAAACAATTAGGTGTAGAATAATTCTCAAGAAGTCTGCTACTATATTACAGTTTGCAGACTTCTACTAACCCTAAATTTACCTATGTTCTAGAAGACTATTTCTTTAGAAGTCTGATAGTGAGTAACTTCTTGAGTAGATAGCTGTTATAACTTATTTAACTAAACCAGAATAAAATTATATGCTTGAGATAACTAATCATAGATAACTATCGTTTATCTTACAACTGAATATAATTTTGGTTTCACAGTTTTACTCACTTATTTGCTTGTAACGAAAGAAGAAAAAAAAAACATCAAATGCAAAAAAAAAAAACTTCTCTTAAGATACTTATACTATATATTATATAGTTTATTCATTTGAAAAAAAAAAATTAATGAATGTTTGCTTAAAGTAATTTTGATATTGGCATCTGCTGTATAAGTTACATCGAAGTTGTAAAAAGTGATTAGAATGCAAATTATTGGATCCTATATAAGAGCCAACTTTACAGTTTCCACTGCAAGTTACCATTTTGTAAGGGGGATCTGAGGCACATACTCTACAAGAAAATAAAAAGCAAAGAAACCTATCCTGCATTGCACACACACACTCCACCATTATTGGAGTGAAGAGAGCTCAATGTCATATATAGTGAGTGTCTATCGATAATTGTATCATCTATAATTATACTCGGTCGTGTTAAAAAAAACACAGAATTGGTCCTAAAACCAAATAAGCTTGTGAATTATACATTAATAGATTTATTAAGAATTTAGGGTCACCAAACTTTTTTAGCAGAACTGACTTTCTAAGGAGGCACCAAACTTGATAGCGGTAGTATTGTTTTCTTGAATTTTTTTCATGGAACATATTCTTTCTGGATGCAGGAATATCAGAGATGTACTAAATGACCTGTCTAAGCCAAGGAGCTTACCCCGAATAGTCCTGACAAATAATGATTCAGACGAGATTCAACATTTTCGAACCATGAAACTCTATATGATTCTATTTCACACAGTGGAGGGAACGAACCAGATCAGGTATGCTTTATATATTACAATTTTATACAATTGTCCCAATAATATCAAACATCCTCTCTTTTTGTCATTTTGGTTTTATTTGGTCAACATTTTCATCTATTGATTTTCTTGTAACACAAATAATTTCAATGTGGAAATACATATTTATTTGGATTGAAAATTGTAGTTATAGAAACTACACTAGCTCATATCTTTTGATACTTAGAAATCGTTTTTTTTATCATAACAAGAAAATTTAATAAAGTCTCTTCTAATTCTTGTTGGAGCACTTGTTTGAGCATGAATCCACACAGTCCACAACTTTTTCTACATCTGCTCATTCCACAAACAACAATAATAATCCATCAATTATATAATTTTCAACTAAAATCCAAAATAGTAGATATAATGTTTTGACAACAAATAAGATACTAAGTACATTTATATACATGGTTATCAATTAATAAATATATTTTCATATGATAGAAAGAAAAGAAAACTTACTCATTTTTCTGAGAGAAGAAAGAGAAGCACAATGATGAGTAGCACAACCAAGCTTGCAAAAATAATCAATATGATCGATTTCCCTTGCCAAAATCGTTTGAGAAGGAGGAGAAGGAACATTTGATGTTGGAGGAGCAAGACAAGTAAGGAGACAAGTGAATGGACACAAAAGTAATTTTGGTAACTGCTTCCCAATGGCACAACCATCAATACAACCTGGATAACAAGTTCTAAAAGAGAGCGTGTCTTGGGCTTGTGTCTGAATAAAAAAGTTCTCCATTACCATCACTACCATCATTGTAATGAATATTATGGTCACTCTTTTGCTTCCCATTTCTTAACTTTTTTGGTTTGAAGAGATGATTAACTATAAAATTTGAGTAATTTGTTTGTTGATCGTGGATGTTGTTAGCTTCTGCTGTTAATGTTTGTTTATATAGAGATTGTTGAACCTTCTGTATAATAAACTATTGACAGAAAAAAAAAAGAAAAAAATCTTTTGTAATAGTTAGCATTTATACAGTTAAAAACGTTGCTACATATAAGGTGTAATTATGGAGCCGATTATATGATACTATTCTTTTAATTTTATTTGTTTCCAATTAGTTGATTATATTATTCTGTTTGTGAGGTAAAAATTTGCATTGACGTAAATATGTGTAAGATATTTTCAGATATACATCTACTTAAATACATGAATCTATTTTTTTCTTGTTTTTCCATCTCATGCATCTGTATAAAAGTGTTTTCAATAATATATGTATTAATGTGTATGAAAAATTACTCTTAGTTGATGGTCACGATTTCTATCATATTTAAATTCAGTCGTTTACAGTAGGTATAGTAACAGTCTAATTTCTTACGAGAACAATGTGGAGATAAATTATATTTTGTTACATTTTATAACCTGTCATAAAATGAATAATGAATTACATGCATGATTTCCGTATTGTCCATACATATTTTGAACAAATACAATTCCCTGCTAAAAAGAAATATATGTATTTAAATTTGAGATCTAAAATTATCAAAAATTCTTACAACTAATATATTACTGCTGTTATAACTTATTTGCAAATAATTTTTGACCAAAGAAAATTGTAAAGCTTGAATATAATTCCGGTTTTACAGCTTTATTCACCGATTTGCTTGTAACAGAAGAAGAAGAAAACATCAAATACAACAACAACAAAAAAAAACTTTTCTTGAAATAGATATACTAGATATTACATATAGTTATCCATTTGAAATATATAAAAATCAATGAATGTTTGCTTAAGGTATTGTGACATTAGCAAATGATGAATAAATTACATCAAAGTGGTAAAAATGATCGGAATGCAAAGCGTTGGATCCTTTATATGAAAATCAAAACCAGACTATAAATTATACCAAGGTGGTAAAAACGATTGGAACACAAATTATTGGAACATATATAAGAGACTACGTTACAATTTTCACTGAGGCCAAGTGCCACTACGTTATACTCTCTCCGTTTCATATTATTTGTCGTTCTAGGTTTATGCACACATATTAAGAAAACATATGATTTTGTATATTTTCAAAATAAAAACACAATTACCTATACATCTAACCACATTTCAACCAATAGAAAAATAAAGTAAAGAATCTTATTAATGAATTTTGCATTGAAACTCTAAAATGACACTTATTTTGAAACGAAATTTTATCCCTACAACGACAAGTAATATGAAAGAAACGGAGGGAGTATAAGATAAACAACAACTAAACTTAACCTACATTACGCATTCACTCCACCATTACTGGAGTGAAAAGAGCTCGATTTTAAATATAGTTAGTGTCCATCAATAATTGTATCATATGTACTCAGACTCTGTCGTAAAACAAAATAGGCTTGTGCTTTATACATAAATATTTTTTTAAGAATTTAGGGGCATAAAACTTAGAGAAACTTGTAGGCAAACGATAGTATTGGTATCTTGCCAATATCATGATTGTATTGCGTACGGTGGAGGGAACGAACAAGATCAGTTGATGTATTACAAATATATAAGATTGGCACAGTAATATTAAATGTCCTTTCTTTTTATCATTTTGTTTTTGTTTGGTCGACAGTTTCAGCTGTTGATTTGCTTGTAGCACAAATAATTTCAATCTGGAAATAAATATTTATTTTGACTGAATATTGTTGTGATACAAACTACACTAGTTCATATCTTTTGATACTTAAACATCGAGTTTTTATCATAACAATAAACATTTAATAAATTTGCTTCTAGTTCTTGTTGGAGCACCTGTCTGAGCATGAATCGACACAGTCCACAACTTTGTCTACATCTGATCATTTCACGAACAACAACAAAAAAACCATCAACTAAATAATCGTTAAAATAAGATCCATAATAGTAGATATTATGTATGACAAAAAGTAAGATACTAAATATCTTTTGATATTGATAAGATATTTTCGTATAATCAAGAAAGAAAATGTGTTTGTGTTAACCAAATAAAATAGCTTTCTTAGAAATAATAAAAAACTTACTGGGATTTCGGAGAGAAGAAAGAGGAAGACAATGATGAGTAGCACAACCAAGTTTACAGAAATAATCACTATGATCAATTTTTGTGTTTGCCAAAATCATTTGTGAAGGAGGAGAAGGAATATTTGATGTTGGAGGAGGAAGACAAGTCATGAAACAAGTGAATGGACACATCAAACCAGTTGGAAACTTCTTTTCAATAGCACAACTCACAATACAACCTGGGAAACAACTTCTAAAAGGATAAGCTTGAGCTTTTGTCTGAACGAGAAAGTTCCCAATGACTATCATCATTGTAATGAACATTATGGTCACTCTTTTGCTTCCCATTTTCATTTTTTTTTTTTTTGGTTTGAAGAGATGATTACAAAATTGGAGGTAGCTTAATTGTTTGTTAATCGTGGATGTTGTTAACTTATGTTGTTAATGTTTGTTTATATAGTGATTGTGGACCTTCTGCATAATAAGTTATTGACAGAAAAGAAAGAAAAAAATCGTATGTAATAGTTAACATTTCTGCAGTCAAAAACGTTACATATTAGGTGTATAATTTTGGAGAGATTTATATGATAATAATATCTTTTAATTTTATTTCTTTCAGACTTGGTGATTATACTATTCTGTTTGTGAGGTAAAAGTTTGCATTAACGTAAATATGTGCAAGTTGCTTCAAGTATACATCTACTTAAATACATGAATTCTACTTTTTCTTGTTTTGACGTATCATGAATCTGTCATCTGTGTAATAATGTTTTTAAAATATGTGTAATAAGGTTTCTGTTTTGGTGCTTATATTATTCCATTTGTGAGGTAATATTTTGCATTAATGTAAATATGTGCATTCTGTTTTCAGATATATCTCTACTTAAATACATGAATCTACTTTTTCTTGTTTTGCATATACATTCAAATTTCTGTGTTTGATTTATTTTAGTTGTTTGGGATTTTGGAATTTTAAGTTTTGAGAAAAATTCTGACTGGTGTCTTTTTTTTTTTATGATTCAAGAGTAGATCTCAGATCTAAACAGACTATATTAATTTTCTGGGGACGGGTAACTCACGGGTAGGCTCGTGCACCGGGTTTGCAAATGGGCTGTAAGCAAGGGCTCATACTCGTGTGGATATCCAGAGACATCATGAGGTAGTTTTCTTCGGCAGAGTTCGAATTCGCAACCTGAATGTAGGAAGGAGCCCGTCCTTACCATTGGGCCATGATGTTCTGGACAATTCTGACGAGTGTCATACCTTATCTTTTATACAACTTTTTGATATATTGTAACTCGTGTTATAACGAAGAATTATAACTCTTTTCATTTTTGATAATAATCATATATAAGAGATTATCAAGATTCCAGAGTCTTTGAAAACAGAAAACATAAAATAAATATATTAACCTAAAATTTAATTGGAAAATTGGCTAAAGTTTTATATATACAAGTTTTTTTAGGATAATTTAGGTAAGATTAAAATAGGACTCACGTTTTAATTGCAATTTTATTAAGTATAAATTATATTTCTGTTAAAGAATATACTCTATTAATGTATTTCAGTTAGAAAAATAGAGTGGCTTACCATTAATATAGGAGTGGCAAAAGATGTAAATTCAAAGTAAATCAAAGGTAAATTTTAAAAGGATTCATAGTATAGATTCCGAAACAATATGTAGACGTATTATCTACATGATTAGATAGAAAATAAACTAAAAGTATTTTTATTAAATTTAAGAATATTTTTTCATGCGACAATATCAACATGATACCATTATGAATCAGAGTGTTAGTTGTAAAAAATAATATGTAGATTTTTACTATTAAGAATTTGCCAAAAATATCAAACAAATATAGTGTAAGTCATAATTGTTTTTAAATGTTTAAGAATGTATTCTATTAGTGACTGATAATAGTATTAATGGTCAACAAATATTAGATTATCTTTGTTCTTAATGTTTAAAGAGTGTATTTCTAAACAAGATGTTGAATATTTTCTAAGTTGTTAGATAGAATAAAAAAGCAGAAATCTAATTATATTAAATTTAAAATATTGAAGTGTAAAAAGTTCAGCATGATATCAGGACCTGAACATGCAGCTTATTTCATCTACTAAAAACATAATCGATACTCATATTATCTTTAAAGGAGTTTCTTTCTACTCCACTTTTGTGTATAGTGAGCCCGAAGTGGCTAATATATATCTTGTATGAAATGTGCTTATTAATCTAGCACCTTTGTGTACTTCTCCTTGGACATCACTGGAGACTTTAATGAAATTGAGGATAATAATGAAAAATCAGGCGGACCCTTGAGATCAGAGGTTCCTTCTATGCCTTCAGAGATTTTTAAGCTGATGTGAATTGTTTGATATGAAACATTCAGGCAACAGCTTTTCATGGAGAGGTCAACGTAGATATCATATGTTTTTTTCTCGTCTAGAACAGATTGTGGTGAACAATGATTGGTCAAACTGCTTCCCAACTGGACGATTGCCAGCTGAGAGAAAATGCAAAGGTCAAGGATCTCGTTAAATCAGTGTGGAACTCAGCCCCAAATGCCACTGTGGAAACACAGCTGTCGCTTTGTTGTAAAGCTATCTCGGAGTGAAGTCGATCCCAACATCTCGACAGTAAGACAGAGATTTTTGATCTAAAAAAAAACTTGACGAGGCTATGTCTGCAACAGAAGGACGTAACTCACTGATTTCACATCTGAACTTGAAACTATCTTTGGTTTATAAAAGAGAGGAAGATTTCTGGCGACATGAAGTAGAATCATGTGGCTCACTTCGGGTGATCGAAACTCAGGCTTCTTTTATGCGGTTGCTAAGGAAAAAGAGCCCGCAACATAATGGTTGTCATTAAAGACGAATGGGGAAATGTCTTCAATGAGGAGGAACAAATAGCAAACCAAATAGCCACTTATTTTTGGCCGATCTTTCCCTCATCGCAGTTGGATTTATCAGCTGACGACATTAGAGGTATTGTAAATAATTTCATAAATTTGAGTATTACGTCAGAGAAGAATGAAGTGCTCACAGCTATCCCAGATGCAGCAGATATCAAACTCGCTCACTTCTCAATCCATCCGAATAAAGCTTTCGGATTAGATGGATTTTCGGCTTGCTTCTTTCAATCTAACTGGGATATTCTGGGACCAGCTATATGTTTGGAGATCCAAATGTTTTTCAGAACAAGGATGATGCGGAGAGAGGAAAACACCACTCATATCCGACTAATACCAAAGTTTATGAGCCCAAAACTTGTGTCGGATTATCGCCCAATAGCTCTTTGCAATCTTACTTACTAGATAGTGGCTAAGATTCTCTCACTGCACTTGAAACCGATCATTCATATCATTATATCTGAGACACAATCAACATTCGTTCCGGGAAGAGCAATCACTGATAACATGCTAATAATGCATAAACTGGTACACTCCTTGAAGCGATCATAAGCAGTAATCCATTGTTTTATGGCCATTAAAACGGACATTAGCAAAGCTTACGGCATATTAGAATAGAAGTTTATCCAGCTAGTCTTTGATTACTTCGGTTTCCATCCCCTCTTGATGTATTGGATAATGCAATGTATTACGTCAGTCTCATACTCCCTCATCCATGACTCGGTTCATGGCTGTATGATACCGCTCGTGGCATTCGTCAAGGTGACCCTTTATCACCTTATATTTTTATTTTATGTGGAGAAGTCTTGTCGGGATTGTGCAGGAAAGCTCAGTTGAGTGGACAACTCTCAAGTCTCCGGGCAGGGCGACACAAACCTTTCATAAATCATTTCCTCTTCGGCGATGATACAATGTTCTTTCTGAAAACCGACATGAGCAATTGTAGCATCCTGATTGAGATATTATGTAACTACGAAACTGCATCGGGAAAAATAATCAACACTAGTAAAACATCCATCTTTTCTCAGCAAACACACAGCAGAAGACACATACTCGTGTCTATATTACTTTTGTAATTGCTAGAAAAGGGGGAGTGGGTAAGTATTTGGGTCTTCCCAAACATTTTGGCAGAAGAAAGAAGGATTGTTTCACAAGCATTGGAGATTGTATCAAGCAGAAAGCCAATAACTGGTCATTTCGACACCTCTGCAGGGCTGGGAAACTTGTGATGCTAAAATCAGTCTTGACAGCAATTCCATCTTATGTAGTGACTTGCTTTCAGCTACCGATCAGTCTTTATAAAAAGATACAATCAGCTCTCTCGTTTCTGGTGGGACACAAATGACACAAAGAAAATGTGTTGGGTTTCTTGGTCAAAAATAACGAGTCGAAAGCCAATGGAGGATTAGAAATTTGAGATATCCAATTGTTCAACACTACCCTTCTTGCAAAACAGACATGGAAGATCCTAGCCAGACTGGATTGCTTGCTAGCCCGGGTGTTGATGGGCAAATACTGCTTCAAAACACCACTGTTACAAGTATCTACGACAACTTGTTCATTGCATGAACAGGCATAGATCTGCTATTGAAGGGTTTAGGAAGAGGCTTGGCAATGATGAAACTACTAATATTTGGAAGGGTCCATGGCTCAATTCACTGCCTCTAACCCGACCTCATGGACCTATAGAAAAAAAAAGAGTGGGACTTAACAGTCCCAGACTTAATGACCCCGGAGATTCGGGAGTGGAATATGACCAGGATTGATAATTTAGTGCCACATCTTACCAACATTATTCAACAGATCAGACTTAGTTTACTGGGTGCTGAATACATGTATGTGTAGTGGGCTTCAAAATCAGGAGTGTACTCGACCGAATCAGGGTACTTTGTTGCATCGACCCATGACCACTCGTCACTCCCTAGCACTGATACACTAATGGACCCTACAACACAACCGGCGGTTAATTGGTAAAAGCTGGTATGGTCGACCCCTATCTCTCCAAAATTTTAAAAAATTCCTTTAGAAAGCATTGCAAGAAGCACTGCCTTTAGAGGAAAACCTGAAAAAGAGAGGAATCATACCGGTTTCATCATGTTTAAGTTGTGGAGAACCCGAAATATCGGCTCACTTATTCCTTCACTGTGAATTCTCAAGAACAATTTGGTCTTCTAGTCTGTTTAGGCAGATTTTTAACCCTCATTTATGTAACAAGGTTCATAGACTCCTTGGAAACTGCTAAGAATCTGATAACGCTACCTCCCTTAGGAACTATTCAATACTTGTTTACGTGGATTTGTTGGGGAATTTGGACTGCAAAAAAAAAAAAAAACTCATTTTTGAGAACTTAGTATACTCTAAAGCTGAAGTCCTCACAAATTCATTAAGAAATGCACGCGAGTGGCAGGAAGCACAAGTTCATGTACCGGCATTGAAGACTTTGTTTCCCAGATCAACCCACACCAGCCCTATCGATTCTATCTTTATTTTCACTGGTGCGTTCATCGGACTTTACTGCATGAAGTGAATGGATCTTCTTCTCTTCAGATGAAGTTTTCTTATGACAGAACTTTAGGATGGAACACACAGTTGGATCAGCGCTTGTTGCTGAAGCTCTAGCTGTCAGGTCCGCACTTAGACCATCTCCAATGGTTTACTCTATTTTTTACACTAAAATAGAGTGACTCTATAATAGAGTTGGAGTTTGCTCCAATGATACTCTATTTTAGAGTGAAAAATAGAGTGATGAACAAAAAATAAACAACTTACTCTATATTTGGAGTAAACCTGTTTTTCACTCTATTATATAGTGAGAAATAGAGTACCATTGGAGCATTTTTACTCTAAACTCTATTTTAGAGTGGGAAATAGAGTAGGGTTGGAGATGCTCTTATAGAAGCAAAATCATCAGGTTACACAAAAATCTGCGTTAATTTAGACTGTCAAGTGCTGATTTCAGCAATCTTTTCGAAGGCTCCTCCGGCTGAACTATACGGAATCACCAAGGACATCGAAACTCTATCATCATCTTTTGTTTCTTGCACTTTCTCCTTTATCCTGAGACGCTCTAATGCGTAGCTGATGCTATTGCAAAATCTACGCTCTAGCATTAGAGAATTTTAAGTAATGAATTTGGTGTTCAAAAAAAGATGAAGGTATGTTTCCATGCTGTCCCAAAAAAAAGAAGAAGGTATGTTTACATATGAAACCGAATTGTCCATACTTTTATTGGAAAAATATGTCAAGCAAACCCCACGACATAGCTGGTTCTTTAGTCCAACCGCATAATTTGTGAGTAGAAAAAATCAGACATTTTTTTTGGTACAAATTGTAGTAGTTATGCATTAGTATCTTTGACATTTATTACAGTAGTATCTAAGTACAACAAAATCAGGAAAATCAATCGTAGCTATTACAAGTTTGGTCTTTAACAGAATAAACTCTAAGACTTCAAATCCATCTCTTAACAAGAAGTTTATCTTTATACTTGTACGCAAAAAAGCAACCTTCTACAGAAGCGAAGCGAAGCTATTATATTGGTTCTTGAACTAATCCGTACTAACCTTCTTATCAACACTTGACTTACTGAGGATTACAACTCCAATGGTGATCGATAAAGCTCCCGCAAACCACTGCATCAATCCGAAAATGTATCAGCCAAACTCATCATCTTACAACGCCAAAAATACCATTTCAACCTAAGAATTGGTGTCCTAATGATAACACACAAACCTTAAAACAAGTACAAGTTATGGAATCTTCAATAGTAACAGGCTTCCTTTGAAAACTTACACGGAATGATAAGGACTCGTGAAAGAGAAAGAGGCCAGCAAAACCAGAAGAGAGGAAATTAGCAGCAAAGTTAGTGACGGTAGCTTGTAGAGAAGAGAGAGCTCTTAAGCTGTTTACATAACATCCCCACATTACCACATTGCATAATACAACTAATCCATACTTAATCACCTGTTTAACATTCAATTAAATTAATCCAAGTCCTCTTAAGGGAAAAAAAAAAAAAAAAGTCATCTCTTATTATTATTATTACAAGAGATGAGAAGAACTTTGCAAAGATGGCAGCAAGAGCTGCATTGAACCCAGCAGAGATTGCCCAGATGTATCCTCTTTTCTTTAGCTGTACATCAGCCATGGATCCACCTTCTGAGGTTCTTTTACAATCACCGATCATAAAGAAAAAAAGATTACAGAAAATTAAAGTGTTTTCATGAGTCTCTTTGGGTTCTAATCATACCTTTGACTTGTCGCAGTTTCCCCTTTCGTTTCCGTAGGCTATAGCTTGGATCAAATCTGAAACTGGAGAAGAAGAAGGTAAGGGTGAACACTTTGTTTGGTCATATCTGTTTCGTATGGTCTTACGGCCCATTACTGATTTCAGGGCCCATTTATAAATCTTAAAGAAAAGAGAAGTAATGAGAGAATACTGCAATTCTTTAAGGAGAGTAACAATTTTTTTTTTTTTTTGAACATAAGGAGAGTAAAAATCTTGTGACAAAAAGAAAAAGGAGAGTAACAATCAAACCAAAATCGAGACAAATGGTATCTGAGATTTGAAGTAGCTTTAAAGAAGCTGTGTTGTCACTAAAAGTAGGATCATCGTCTGCACCATGCCACCAGGTGGATAGAGAGCTAACAGGGTCAAAATTAGCAGTTATTTTCTCATTCTAAACAAAACTAAAGTAGATTAAGTGGACATGACTCGGAGTATATACTCATAAAACCATAATAATATGTTATTTTAACTACAAGCCTTTGAAGGGCTTGACTGTATATAGACGAAGAGACCATTTCCATTTTTCCCAATTCAAACCATTTTGTGAATAATCCTTCAAGCATATAGTCTTGTTTAGTGGACTAGAGTTCCTAGCTCACAAGACATTTTCAATCTCTCCTTTCTAGTTCAGTCTGATACTTAAAAAATAGTTATCTTTTAAAAGAATTCATTTGCAGTTTTGCACTCAGCGAGAGTATCGAAATGAAACCCGTAACGTAATGTAACGGAAAGAACGAACAAAACGAGGCGTATATTACGGAAATATATGCACTTCCAGAGGCATCATATATTCAACCAGCCAATATTAAATCATCAACTTCTTTTATATAAAGGGAAAATTCTTTAAAATATACAAACTAATTTCTATTTGCTAACAAAATATATAAACTATTTTGAATTCCCGTTTAATACATATACTAATTTTTGTTATCTATTAAATACACAAATTTTTGAAATTCGCAGATTTTACACATCGTTTTAGAATGTGTTAATTATGTTTAACGGAAGGAACTTCGACTTTAGTGTTAAACTAAACATGTGTTTAAATTGTGAAAAGATTTTTTTTTTAAAATACACTAACTAATTTTTATTTTCTAAAAAAATACACTAACTATTTTGGATCCTCGTTTAATACACTAACTAATTTTGTTTCCCGTTAAATACATAAACTTTTGAAATTTGTAGATTTTACACATTGATTTAGACGATGTCAACTATATTTAACATGATTCAGACGATGTCAACTATGTTTAACATGATAGATTATATTAGATTGTGAAGAAAAAAATTCCTGAAAATCCTCCTAATAGACTATAGAGAAATTCTTTAAGATAACTTTTTTTAGTTTATTTTCAAAAAAATAGTTCTTAATGAGGAAAATGAACAAAATCTTTTATTAAAGAGGTAAATATACAGTTATAACCTTAGGGTTAACTAATCTAGACTCATGGTTTAGAGTTAAAGGGGTATGGTTTTGGGGGTAAGATTTCAAATATTAAAAAATAAAAACTAAATATTAAAAAAATTAAAATAAAAAGTGGCTATTTTGATCATTTTATTATTTGAGACCTATTTCGTGATAAAAACTTAAAAAACTATTTAAGAGAATTGCTCTAGATTATATTGTTAGCTTTCTTCTTCATTACGCTTTCATAGTGTAAATTAACTTTGATTGAATTATTATCAATGTAATCAAAACGAATAATAAGAACCAGAAATGCATAACACTAAACTAATTCAAAAATCAGAAATTCGTTTCAAATTACTTAGTTTTCTTTGTCTTTTTCACGACATGGAGATCAACTCCACTTCGAATCGATAGAAAGGAAAATCAAAGCGAAGAAGAAGAAACATAGCATAGTTTGGAGAATAAAAGAGGTTGGAACATATTAGGTTGCCAAACTCGAATTGAAACTAACTTAAATTAAGTCTCAATCAATTTAGAGGTTTTGGCTGAGGGTGAGCGTGTTTAACAACATGTTTAAATAAAACTAACATTATCTTCTGTTAAACATAGTTGACGTCGTAAAATCTTCAAATTTTAAAAGTTTGTGTATTTTTTAAGGAATTTTCTTATCACAATTTAAACACGTGCTTAATAAAATATTAACGTTTTCATCACTTCCGTTAAATATAATTAACATTGTCAAAAACAATGTGTAAAATATGCAAATTTCAAATATTTGTGTATTTAATAGGTAATAAAAATTAGTTTGTGTATTAAACGGAAATTCAAAATAGTTCGTGTATTTTATTAACAAATAAAAATTAATCTAGGTATTTTTAAGAAATTTTCCCTTATATGAACTGGGAAGCCAAAATGTCAAAAAGAAAAATAACATGTAAAAGATTATTTATGAGACCTTATTGTAATTATCACTCCATCTGTTTATATTTATTGACATTCTAACATTTTGTTTTGTTACACAAAAATTGTTACTTTAGATTTAAGTGCAAATTTTGTTTACTTTCAGTTTAAATTAATTATAAAGTGAATTGATCTTATAAATAATTTTATTTATCTTAAATCTTATTGGTTAAACATGTGTAATTAATAGAAACTTAATTACATTTTATCTACTTTGTTAATATAAGTGAAAGATATCGAAATAATACTTATTTAGAAAAGGAAGAAGTAATTTATATTTCAGAAGAAAAAAACAATCATTATTTTCCAGTAGTACACTTTCATGGACTAACTTTAAACACACGACTTGAATGATACCATGTGTTCTTTGGATATAATTAATCCAATTCCAAAATTTTTAATCATCTATATATATATAAGTTGAACTTTTTTTTTCTTATAATAAGTAGTATGGAGATTTGATGTCACATATCTTTTTTATTTCTTCCTTCTTTCAAAATTCACAACTTTGTTAAATTCAAAAGTTATCAATGGAACTTAAATAATATAAATTTAAAATAATTAAATAAATAAAAAATATAAAATATGACATTTCTAAATGTAATAGAAAGTTAAAGAATTACGAGAGAGGGAGAGGGAGTGGATGAAGGCGTTCAGACTTTCATGCTTCTTTTCACTTTTCAATAACGAAAATTTTAGTTTTCTAGTCTTTCTTGCACTAATCATTATTATTATATGATATTTAATAATTTATTATATTAGTCACTAAAATTTAAAATAAATAATAAATAATTAAAATAATATAAACATATTTTAAATATTTATTTTATTCATAACTAAAAATAACATAAATTTTCATTATTTTATTTCATTTTTACTATTTTTATTATTTAATTTATAAATTTAAATTTATTTTACTACTGAAAATTATAAAATAACCGAACTAAGAAAAATAAACTAGAGCAAACACAAGATCTAAATCTAAAACTTTTACAATCACAACGAAAAGCAAAATGCCATGATAATTTTAATTGAATAAAAGTTTGAAGTTGAAAGAAGATCAAGAATGAAGATTAGCATAACTCACCTTACCAAAGAATATCTTGATCTGAAAAAGTACATGTCTGAAAAGAGTAAAAAAAAAAATTTAAAACAAAATAATCATGTGAATACAAAGGGGTGCAATCAAGCATCAACACAAAAAAACAAAAAAACAGCCAAAGGAAGAAAAATAATCAGAGGACCAAAGTTACTAAAAACAAAAAACACATACCTAAAGTACTGGAAGCACAACCATCAGTTAACAGGTAAGAAACACCTAATAATCTGAATAAGCACATAGAAGGCGCCCATACCAGGAAAGAACCACAAATATATCTATAAAAAGGACCAAAGCTCCAAGAAACTAATTCCGTACACATATACCAATGGAAGCAGGGAAAGAAGAGGGACAACCTAAGGGAGGAAGAATGGAAGCTAACCACCAAGAAACCATAGCCCAAGTTTTAGACCAGAAACAATATTCCAAGCCTACAGAGAATACACAGAGAAAAACACTATCGAAACCAGAAATTGTAAACATGGCGAAAAGAGAGCCACTAACACGTGAGCAGCGATGAAAACTGCAACGAGATGAGAGAAAATAGGAAAGAGGAAACAAAACGAAATCAACAAATCTTGGAGCCATCTTCAAACTATCAAAGAGAGCATAGAAGTTAGATCACCAAAAAATAGATCTTGAAAACCAAAAAGAACAGGAGTTATCGACAGCAAACCAACGACGAGGAAGACAACATCAAAGACGACTAAACTCTGACTCAATTCAAGGAAATGTAGTCCTTAACATTATCCAAATCTACAATGATGTGGGAAACAACCGCACAACTTGAAATTCATAAACTAGATCTACAACAAATATCATATAATCTGATAAGAGAAGAAGACGAGAAATCTTTTTTTATTCCAAAACATAACAACCATTCTTTGGAGAAGCACCACACACCCGAAAGATAAATAAAATACATAGATGGTGACGGCTCAAGATCAAAATATGAAAAAGGACAAAAAATATTTTATAAAAATAATGTTAAAAAAATTTAAAAAATAAAATACAATTTTAACATTGATACCGTTAATCTTAGAATCAACAAATACATAAATAAAAAGTTATCGAAATTCAATATGTTTTATACGAGAAGCTCATTTCATCACTAACAAGTACTATTATACATACAACAATACATTTTTTAAAAAACTAGAAAAAATATATTAATCAAACACTTACTATTACATAACACAATAAGAACACTAAATAATATTCTTACTAAATAAAAATGACTACAAATCATATTATCCAAAAAAAATCATAATTAACAATAAAAAAAAGATAATGTTCTGCGTCAAGCGCATATACATTCCTACTGTAAAATAAGAAGATAGAAGGAAAGAAAACACAAAAGTTAGATATCGATGATGCCAATAATATTAGACAATAATATTAGATAATGAAGAGTAGTTGGTGAAAAGTGAAAACCTTCCTATGTCTTCCACATAATCATTTCATCATTGGAAGCATTTATATTTGTGGGACAAACTTTTAAAAATCATTGATCTTATTTGCATCTGTAGTCGCGATGAACATTACGAATATCCACTTTTAATTACATTTTCTTAAAGTTATTAGAATTTGATGTAAGAAAGAAAGAAGGCGGCACACTTTGCTTTAGAGGTCGAAAATAACTGGCTACTGTCCTATATAGCTACATTTATATCTTTATTTTAGTTTAGTTATTTGCTTAGAGGAGGCGATAGGACTTCCATGTTTTCTTCACTATTACTATAGAACTAATTGTATATTGAAAACGTTAATTGTATATTTGTATTCTTATTGGATTATGGATATCCGAAGTCGTGTTTCGCTTGTCTTCTTTTAGTCTGCGGTGGTACCTCTCTTTTTTTATTTATTTTAACAAAAAGAACCTTAGATTTGAGATGTAGAAATAGCATCTACACCTAACCTTTTTAATGTGATATTCATTGAGAATATCATTGAAATTTATTGTGAATTTAATATACAGAACCTTATGATTAACTCAACAGATTATTAAGATATTGTACCAAAGGTGTAGTAGTGAGTGATCAGTGATCACTTCATATATGTATTGTGTAGACCGAGGAGTTATGTAGGTACTTGTTCATTGCTCAATCCAGCGATTATGAAAGACTATAGCTCTAACTGGTCACCATGAAAGGAATAATAAGAACAAGAGAAAAAGAATAAATAGGAACAAAATAAGAAGAATATTTGTTCCTTATGTTCCTTCCCGAATTTATTAAGAAATAATTTTGTTCTATAATTCTTAAAATTGAAAGGAATGAGAATTGAAGGAACATTGAAAAAAAGATATTCCTTATAAATGGTGTCAAATTTAAAGAACGAAAAAAAATTAACTATTCTCACTCATTCATTTGGTCACCATTTAGAGCATATATCTATTTTTATTTGATTTATCAATCCTACGATATGTGCCAAGAGGATCTATTATCTCTCTACTTGTTTATTTTGTGTACAAATTTTTTTATTGTAAACTTATGTAAGGCAGAAATGGAAAACCGGTTAACAGGTTCATAGATAGGTAAAAGTAGCCCAACGAATTCACATCTTTTATTTGTTTATGATAGTTTATTTTTCTATAAAGCAAAAGGAGAAGAATGTGAGGTTAAAAACCTCAAAGATTATGAAAGTGTGTTGGGGCAACAAATACATTTTTCAAAACTTTTTTGCAGTTTGGAAATAAGATTTTAGATAGTGTCAGAATGGAAGTACATAATATACTCGGTATCCAAACAGTCGGAGGAATAGAAGAGTATTTGGATACTCCAAAAAGCTTTGGAGGATCAAAAACCCAGATTTTCTTTTATTATCTCAACGAAAGAATAAACAATAAAGTTGATGGATGAACAATTCAGTTTCTTACAAAAGTAAAAAAAAAAAAAAATGCTTATAAAATCAATGGCTTCTATCATACGAACATATGTTATATCATGTTTTAGGTTTCCATAAACAGTAAAGAAGAAAATGACAAGCATAATTACACTTTTTGTGGAGCAAAAGTGGAAATACCAAAGATATGCATTGGTATTCTCGGGGTAAATTATGTCAAGACAAGGAATAATGGTATTGGGATTTTGCGAACTCTTTGATTTTAATACAACTTTATTAGAAAATAATTGTGGAAGCTTCTTGACAACTCAAATTCTTTATTTGCACGGCTTTTCAAAGGTAGATACTATCAGAAATCAGATCATTTGGATTCAGTTAAGTCATATTCACCATTATATAATTGGAAGAATATTACTCCAACATGATCTCTGGTTAAAGAAGGCTAATAAACAAGTGGATATATCACAATATATTTCAGTATGGAATTATCCAAGAGTTCCTCCTCTTCACAGGAAGTCAACATTACAAATTATCATCAAAACCATATTTTAAATTACTCCCTTAAAATGAAACATTTGATTAATAAAATGGATCACTCATGGGATATGGATTTAATAAAAGAATATATTCATCAAGAATATGTGAAAATTAGCCAGCATATGACAGTGAGTCGATATGGATGTTATTTTACAGTATTCGTAAGGGATGAAAAATCAAGTGCATTCTAAGTCGCTATAAAATCAAGTTATAGAATGAAAACTTATACCATGATAAGGGTTTAGGGATGCAGTTCTTTGGAACAGCTATAAAGTCACTTTTAGTGCATTCTTAGAAGTTAAATGTTCTCCAAAATTAAAGAATTTTGTTTGACAAGTAATCTCAAGATCTTTACATGCTACAAAGAATCTAAGATCATGTAGTAAACAATATGATGTCTAATGTATATATATAGAGAGCAGAAAAAGAATCAATAAATCATGTCATGTTCGAAAACCAAAAAAAATATCCACATGAGATTCTAGGGCTAGTAAAATTAGAAGGTAAAATTTGGACAATAATATAAATTGTAGAGTTGAGTATTCTGGAGAGAAATGTTCTACACAAAGAACACAATCCTCAAAAAATACGAGATGGTATTTTATTAATAGAGCTTGGAAGGAATACGAACAATTTTCAGGTCAACGTTATGGAGATGCAAAAGTCAAGTTATAGCGACCATGAATATCCGATGAAGTCTGACACAATAACATGTAGAATGTGAGGTGTTAATATGGGCAATAGAATGCATGTTGACATGAGTATCTTTTAATCATACCGCCATATATTAAAAGAAATAAGACGCTTATACTATACGGCTAAGTATGTTTAACCAATAGAAATCTAAGACTAAGTAATGTGGAATGCGATTTCCAAAAGATTATACTCCCTCCGTTTCATAAAGAGTGTCGTTTTAGAGAAAAAATTTTGTTACGAAATAAGTATCGTTTTCGTATTTCAATACAAAATTTAAGAATTTTATTTTCCAGTTTAATTTTCTATTGGTTGAAATATGGTTAGGTGTATGGGAAATGATGTTTTTATATAGAAAATATGTAAAATTAAATGTTTTCTTAATCCGTGTGCACAAATCTAAAACGACATTTTTTATGAAACAGAGGGAGTATGATTGATCCTTGGGAACACAAATGGTACTGATACTATATACATATATACTCATTCCATGCCCCAAATATTGGAATTGCATTTTTTCCCCAAAAAAATGAAATTGCATTGAGTTTATCCCTTTGTAAACCCGAAACCTAAAACAACGCAAAGGGCATTTTCAATGAACCTTTTTAATTTGAAGTATCGATTTAGTTAACTCATCTTTAACTTTCTTTTAGTTGCTTAATGCGTAATTCATTACCCGCGCACTTACGATAATCATGGCCCCCATTTCTTTAATCACCCCAAAAGTCCATTCTCTGTATTCTGAGCTCTTTTGAAAATATTCCATTAGGCATACGAGATAATCTATATTATTATATAAAAATATGGTTTATCTAAACATTTTTAACCCGACAAATATGGATCGACGAGTTTCATGCTTTTTCCAACGTCTCTATGCTCAATCTACGTTATACAAGTCAGATTCAGTGATTAATATACTTATACAAACAAAACTTGAATAAACTTTGTCTTTTCTGTTGATGAATCCAATTGATTCATTTGTGATCAATCTACAGAAAGCACGAGATTACAAAACTTCAATATCTAACTGAATATTGTTGCAACAAATAAAGATTTAGGAGCACATATATAATGTGTGAATCAAACTTATGTAAAACAAAAACATTATGCTAATAACAAGGAAGAATAAAATATTTCTAAGGATATATTTGTCTCAAACTTTTAGAGTTGCTTTTTTCGGTGACTCTCTTTATCGTCTCTCTTCCTTTTATATAGGAAATGTCTTTGTGTTTTTCATGTGTGTGCTCGTTCACTCGAGCTAGTCCACGACACAAACACTGTCCCATCCTTACCATTGATACAACTACAAGTATGTAATCGACTGATATGGTTATATAACCAGGGCCGTCTAACAGCACGTGCAAGTGGAGCGGTCGAACAGGGTCCAAATCAAAATTTATAAACAAAATTAAGATTTTTTAAACATAAATATATAAGTTATAATATAAAACTTTAAATTTTTAGACATCCTATTAAATTTAGAGCTTATATTTTCAAAAAAAAAATTCAAATATATATAAAACAAATATATGAATTTTTTAAACTACTTTATTATATTGTTAAAATTATATCATTAATATTTTTTGAACAGGGTCCAAAAATAATACGAGACGGCCGTATATAGCATATGAAGTTGCTTATTATTTGTTTTATTTCCTTTTGTTAATAGTTGAACTACCAGTTGATAATACATATGATAGCTAAGTCGTTCGTTTTTATTTGTTTTATAATCGTAGGGTATTGAGGCAAATCCTAAAGTAATCCTTGGAGCATGTAGAGCGACGGGAATTTTTTAGACGGTTATAGTATATTCATTTATGTGAGATTATGAGATATTGAATGATATGTGTGCATTGTAAAGTCGTATTTAATGGAAACATACATAACCCTACATTGGGGTCAAAACTTCGATTCAATTTGTCATTGAATCAAAAGCAACAAAAATTTGGATTTTGTGGGCTCTAAAAAGGGTTTACAATATAAGTGAAGAGACATAAGCCTTATTTAAAACACAAAAGGATAATAAGAAGAAAACAATCTTTTTCATTTGAAAGTGCTCCAAGAAAAATACAAAAAACTAAAGGAGCATTAAGGAGACAATGTTAGTAATCCACACCGAGTTAATGCCAAGCTGCATCATCATCAATTAAGCATGTCTCTTATTTATTTCACCCATTCAAATTTTATTTCTTGTTGAAAAAAAAATTATTTTCTTAATCTGTCTCTAATTAATCATGACGATGATCATTAATATTTTTTAAATATGAATCTTAGAGATCGTGACCACTTCTTTTTATTTTTGGGTATGTTGTGACCCATAAACGACAACACTTTTCCTTTTTTAGGTTTTATAATTTTTATGGTATTGGTCCTATTGGATGTAACATGTATACTGAAATTTTGGTTTCTCTGATATCATGAATTAATATATTCATCACAGTTTCGCGCAATTGTAAATTTAACATTGGTTCCAATATAAATTATCTTTAAAGTAAATTAATGGGACATGTATTTGCATACATTAAATACCATAAATGCTTTCATTTTTTTGTCAATGAACCTCAAAACACTCAAACAAAATGCAAACCATGCGGTAAAAGCGAGAAAAGGGCAAATCTTGCTAAATCAATTATTCGAGAACTGTTCCCTCTAGAAATAAATCGAAGCTAAAAGGAGGAGAAGAAAGCAAAACATGCCATTATATCCAGGAGAGTGTTTGCACTTATTTTCTTTTGTTTTATCATTTCTTCCTTGAGAGTGTGTGGAAAGGATATGTTTAATCCATTTCAGCTCTATCACACTTTCACTTTGTCTTTCAATGCTAAAAAGGTCTCTAACCAATAAGGACAAACCAAATATCACTAGTTAACTATATGGACTACATTGTTATGTGTGATCAGAAATATCGTTTTTAAGAAAAACAAAAATAAAGTGCTAAGTTTTTGTGAGTTTAAGACCTGTTTTCAAAAAAAAAGAAGTTTTTGTGAGTTTGGGAGATTTAGAAATAGTTGATGAAACGGATGTTATTGAATTATTTATTCGGTTGGAACTTGAATCCTTATATCTTCATAATAAATCCGAGTACTTCAAGTCATTTTTTTCTTTTGGAGAACATCAAGTAAAAATATGAACTTAAATACTTTTTCTTTGCTACTTGGTTTTGTTCTGTCAAATTAATCTTTCACAAATTAATAGTACAAAATTGAAATAAGAATATTTCCTTTGTTTCATATTCCTTCAGTATCGTTTTATATATCATTTATTTTTTTCCCAAGAAACTAAAAATCATTAAATCTATTATTTTATCTTTAATTAATATATTGTTTTATTTGATTATTTTAATTAATAAACTAGAAAATAATGGTAAATTGAAAAAGTTAGCAAATTAATGTGTTGAAAACATAAAATGATACTTATAGATAAACCTAATTTTAAATTTTAAAACGGTAATTATGAAAAATAGAGAGTATTAAATATTCTTTCTTTCAAAATAATGCTTCATCTGCTTCATAACGATGCAATGTTTTAGAAAAAATAATATAATATATTTTTAAATATGTTTTTGATTTTTCATTAAAAAATTTAAGTAATAGTAATTTTCTTTTTGACATCAAAATAAACAGACTCGATTAAGACTCTTCTAACCAAATTGGAGACATTGTTTCTATGTGGACTAAATATGAAGATTGACTTCGTGCATTATGTTACGTGCAAGAGTATTTGCTCTTGTATTATGAGTCATGGGTACATGCTTGAGTGGAAAGGAGGTAAAACTATTTTGCAGCCTTTGAATTTCTTCTATGTAAATTGCAAAAGCATATCATTCATCTGATTCTGAAACCATCTTCACCAATTGAAAATAATCTGTTACAAATGTGACATCAAATTTTCTTAAGTTTTTCATACATTCCATCGCCCAGATTAATGCTTCCATTTCCGTATAGAGTAGTGAATAAAAAGGTCTAGTATTTTTTGCACCTATCAATCCATCAAAACTTTCCAATGTGCTATACTACTCCTGTCCTGAGAAATAATTCTTGTCCTTCCAAGAGGCATCAGTGAAACATCATCTCCTACTCCTTCACGGTGTACTCTGGGATTCTTTCTCCTTGTGAGGTAAGCTATGACTACAACCAGTCCCCTTTTCCTAGCTGAGTTCTTATTAGTTTACAATTATGAGAATTATATAATTAAATTATAAACTTAAAAAGATTATGTCTTTAATACTCAAATTTAATATTTTTATTAATATGAGTGAAAAACTAAAGCATATATCATTTTAAAACAAAGGGAATACATGTTTTCTATTTTTATACTCTCTCCGTTTCGCAAAGAGTATCGTTTTGAGGTTTTATTTTTGTTTCATAAAGAGTATCGTTTTCTATTTTCAATGCATAATTTATTAATTTTATTTTTCAGTTTAATTTTCTATTGGTTGAAATATGGTTAAGTGTATGGGTAATGATGTTTTTATATGAAAAATATGCAAAATTAAATGTTTTCTTAATTTATGTGTAAAAAACTAAAATGACACTTAATATGAAACAGAGGGAGTACATATTAATAAAATATATTAAATTTAAGCACTAAATGCATAATATTTTGTGATTATCTATTTTTCACAATGCTAACCAATAAAAATTCAGTAAATGTAATAAATTTTTTAAAAAAATTTACAATTAATAATAATTAGTTGATAAAAATGCATTGAAAATAAAATAGTTTATCTTTTTGAAATAAAATTATTTTCTAAAACATGCATCTATATATAAAAAAAGAGAGAGCACATCATTTACTATATTTTAAAAGTTTTATTATTATTATTGGTGTTGTTTTATATTTTCAGTGTATATATTCGATAATTCTTTATTTTAACCTATTTTGTTTTTAATTAAAAACCAAATAAATTAACATACTAATTAAGAATAGTGAAACATATTTTAATTGTTTATTTTTTATTTCATTTACATCATTTTATTTTTTTTATTTAATATGTGATATACACAATATATATATATATATATATATATATATATATTAGAATACACATGTCTATGTATCAGACCATCAACCGACATAATTAATCATTCCAATTTCGCATAATTACTGATTTTCACATTATTCCAAAATAATTTTATTAAAAGTAAATTAACTGATATTATTTGTATAAACTAAATTCCATAGATTCTATTATTTTGCAACAAACTCATCGCAAAACCTTCAAACCAAATGCAAAATATGCAGTAAAAAAGAGAGAAAAGTGTAATTTGTTTTTATAACCGTAGGTTTCGTAAATGCTTTTAGGTGTAATGAATAATTTTATGAGATCTTGTATTCAGATATGTGTTATCCTATAGCCAAAGTTGCGGCTAGGTGACAAGTGCAAGTCGAATATAAGTAGCGGTAGTTTCAGCTGTAACTTTTTTACCAATTGGACCAACGTGTCTTGGTCAAAAAAGGCAACTTTCACTACAAGAAAACAAGGTGGTGCCCGACAAAAAAAATCAGTAGGGTGTTATCGAGGGAAAATCGACTGATATTGGTTGGGAATAGTTTCCCAAGAAATCCTTGGGATTTTGTCAGTAAAGTTGTGGCTAGGTGACAAGTACAAGTCGAACATAAGTGGCAGTAGTTTCAACTGAAACTTTTTTACCAATTGGACCAACGTGTCTTGGTCGAAAAAGGCAACTTTCACTACAAGAAAACAAGGTGGTGCCCGACGAGAAAAATCAGTCAGGTATTACCGAGGAAAAAACCAACTGATATTGATTGAAAATGATTTCCCAAGAAATCCTTGGGATTCTGTCAGTAAATACTGATGAAATGCTGTCGGTCGGAAATCAGTCAAGAAATACAAATGGATTCCCGACGAAACCAAGCCCATCGGTAATTTTTCAAAAAAATCTCATGGAAAAATTTATTGGTTATGTAATCGTTGGAATTTCTGACTAATTACCAAAGAAATTCATAGGAAAAATCTATATGTTATGTAATCGTTGGAATTCCTGACTGATTACCGATGAAGTCCGTAGAAAATTTAATTCTATAGCGAATTCGTCGAGATTTTCTGGTAGATTTATGACAGATTTTTGTAGTTGTTACCTGACTGTTTCAATATTGAATATTCCCTACGAATTCTCGACAAACAAAAAACTGTAAAGATTTTATCAAATTTCTCTATAAATAACATATCTCCCTCATTCATTCACAACTCAATACAAAGCAAAGAAAAATCATGGATTCTTACAATTATTTTCGTTTTTGGATGAATCAACCTAATATGGATCCATATACAAATTTACCTATGAAAGAATACGCACATGGTGTTCATTTCTTCATGGCGTTAGTGGAACGACAACCAGAAGCACCAAACGGTAAGTTGATATGTACATGCTCTAATTGTAAGAATAATAAGACTGTTAGAGATGGAAGTTTGGAGTCACTTATATTTAAAGGGGTTTATGTCGAGTTGCAAGAGATGGTATCTTCATGGATAACAAATTTTGGATTATGCTATTACTAACGAACTTCATACTGCGGATAGGATAGATGAACCCATCACAAATGTAAATTTTGGTGTAGGTACTGTGCAAATATTAAATGATGCATATGGAAAAAATTACCTTTTTGAGAAGAAGATGAAGATAGGCGAGAAGTACCCAATTTATAAGCTATGAGATTTTTTGAAATGTTAGAAGCAGCTAAGCAGCTATTATACAAAGAGTGTAGATATAGTCATTCACCTTTATCATCTGAAAGAAGATTGATGGCGATAAAGATGGACTATAATTTGGCTGAAGAATGTGTGAATGCAATTGCTGATTTTTTTTGCGATGTTCTACCTGAGGATATTTTTGCACTTGGTTTATACTATGAGATTCATAAATTAGTTGTTGGACTTGGTTTATCCTATTAGGTGATATTATTGTGCATCGGTAACTACATGATATACTGAAGAGAGGATGAGAACATAAAAATGTAATTTTGTTAAAACCTCGATTTCAGGAGAAAAGCGGAAGAGTTCCAGCTCCATATAAACATACATGGTATTTGCCGCTGACATAAAAATTGAAGAGAATATATCAATCTGAACGCACAACAGGACCAATGAGATGGCATGTGGAGCATTCTACAGATTGTCATATTACACACTCTTCAGATGCAAAATCTTGGAAGCCTTTCCAATCAATATATCTTGAATTTGCATATGAGAGAAGAAATGTCTACTTTAGATTATGTATAGATGGTTTCAGCCTTTTCGGAAACCATGGAAGACAATATTCTATATGGCTAGTTATTTTGTCACCGTATAACTTACCACCAAATTTATGCATTCAACGAGAGTTTTTGTTCCTCTTCATTCTTGTCTCTAGTCAAGAACTTTGAAAGTTAATTTTACACAAACTGAATGGTTGATTACCTACTTACAAGTAAATCAGATCATATAACGAGTAGGAAACACATGATTAAAATATTAAACGCTATACACATGAAAATGCTTACAACACAATATCTTAGGATATATTTCATTTACTTAATGTATTCTTACAGAATCGGTTGACGATGATTATTGAAAAATTGGTTTACAATGTTTTAAATCATGTTTGGAGTCATAAAACCTTATAAATTATTTGTATAACTCGCTATATAACAACATTCAAAACCAAATTATAAAGTTTAAAATATACCGAAACCACAAACCGTAGGAATTCGTGGGGAATCTGTAGGGATTCAGTTAGGAAATACCCACAGATTCCTGATGACTTGCAGTTTGGTGGACAATCAAGTTACATGCAACAAGATGTCTATCCGTCGGGAACTACCTACTGATTCCTGAAAGATAGACATCTTTTTGCATGTTTTTGATGACTGATAAAGGTATGTTTGACCGATAACCGACAGATTACGAATTGATTTTGGTCGATAACCGGTTGGTAATCCATCGGTTATCAAAAAAAACTCCAAGAATCTATACCGCCAATTATTTTCAGTGAAAATTACCCACTGATTCCTGAACGAAAAATTACCCATAAGATTTTGTTATATTATGAAGATTTTTTTTATTTAAAATATTGATCTTTGAATTCAATAAAATGATGCTAACCAAAATTTTTCTTTAAAAGTCCGGAACAGCTAAACAGTCTCGTCGTCCTTTATCTTGAGTAACTAGTAGTACTTCTTCAGTGCTTTTTGTTCCTCATGATTCACCACCCGCACCTTCTCAGGGTGGACAGCCATTGCCGACTGCCATCAACATTGACGAGTTGATCCGGCAACCTGACCAAGAATCCCTTCTGCTTCTCCACCCTGATTATAAAAACATCTCAAACACCACTTGGTAAATTTTCAGTTTTAAAAGTACTTAATTGATTTATTTTTACTATTTACTACTAATTATTAATTACTACTAATTATATTTATTTTTTGGTTTTTGAAGGTTTGGATTAACAGAGAGCTGAGTCAGCCAAAACCTTTTGAGGATTGTTTACTCGCTTTTGCTACTGCAGAGTTGGCCGAGAACATCAATTAGTAAGTTTTATTCAAGTTAGTTTAAACAATTTTATTAATTTTATTGTTATTGTTAGATTCAAATGAACAAGGCTAGTCCTGTTGATGCTTTCGCTCTGTTGAAATCTTCCCACACCAACAAGCAGACTGGAGAAATTCAAGATCCAATTATAAAGGAAGTCATTCAACTTGTCCAGAGCAGAGTAGATGACATCATCTCAACCTAGGTTTCTCAATCTGTAGATAAATTTTCTGCTT
>MU106376.1:4584-80632 GCA_012274485.2 Sinapis alba | reverse complement strand
GGATTCCTAATAATCATAACGGCTATCTCAATCACGCAGATATCATCATCAAACCCTTTCATCAGCCGCCGCCACGTCGTCATCTTTAACCTTACCCATCTCCACCTCCATCTCTCCGCCGTCTTCCGCTGTCTTTACACCGGTGTATGATCCCTTCTCCTTCTTCTCATCCTTTTTCAGCTTCACGTAAAGCCCATAAACATAAGACGAGAATCCCCAAATACATAGCACCGTCGACACAATCTTCACGCCGCCGAACTCATCGCCGTACACCACCACACCTCCGATCACATTCATAGCAAGCAACGCCGTCATGCAAATTCCTCCGGTGATACCAGACGTCAAATAAACCATACCTGACGTGGCGGCGAAACAGAGCTGCCACGTCACCACATTAGCTAAAATCGCAACAGTCCAGTAAACCGTCGGTCCTTTAGTGAAAACTTGGTTCGCTTCCTTAACCATTTCTTTAAACCCGCCGTCAAAAGCCATACCGATTGTGGCGAAAACCGTCGCAGAAAATTCCATAAACAATTGCATCTCCATGACCATCGCATAGCAATAAACGGACCTGTAGACCCTCTCCGTCACGGGGAGGTAAAGCGCGAAGAGTAAACCGGCTCCGATTGTGGATAAAAACCCGATGAAATACTTGGTTTTAGTTAACCCGACCGGTTTATCTTGACTCGAACCGAGAGCTAGTAAAACAGAGCTCAACGTTAAGAGAACAACGCAGTTGAGATTTGAGAAAGTGACTTTCTGTTTCACAATGATCACGGACAAGATGAGAGTGAAGATGAGTTGTGTCGAGAGGAGAAGTGATGACGTGGACACGGGGAGGTACGAGGTGCCCCATGAGAAGAGGAAGTTGTTGAAACCGAGGATGAGTCCGATTACGACGGAGAAGAGGAGATGGCGGCGTGTGAAGCGCGTGAAGGGACGACGCTTAGTTGTTTTGAAGACGAAGTGAGGGAAGTAGATAAGGACGAGGAGGAGTGGGAACCCGGCGGATTGGACCCACGTGGAGACCCACCTGCTCGAGCCACCGTGGACGAAGTAGTATTTCGCGAGGAGACTCGAGGCGATGGAGCCGACGAAGAGGCAGCCGTAAGTGGTGATGAGGAGGCCGAGGGATCGCTTGGCCGGTGCTTTGACCTGGTTTTGTTGTTGTTCTTGTTCTTCTTTTTGATCTGCGTTGTTGTTGACTCTACCGTCACTCATTTTTGTCTCTTTGTGTTTTGATATTTTTTTATTATCTCTATCTGTTTTTTTAATTTGTAGCTGTGATTTCGAATGAAGAGAGAAAGGAGATGAAGAAGAAGAAGAAGAAGAGTTGAAAAGGTGAAGACGTTTTGGTAGAGAATGGTTTGTCTCTAACCACACACACTCACTCAGGTATATATGGTAATCAATATGTTAATTTTGAATTAAAAGATATTACTGTATTTGTTACAAAAAGAAAAAGAAAAAAAAAGGTATTACTGTATATTCATATTATATTATCAGTCAACTAAACTATTTCAGTTAATTAATGTGATTTATTGGCAATTGGGGCGTTACTATCAAACTATGTTAAAATAAGGATTTCGAGGTTTAGGCCTAAAGAGTAGTCACGAGATTATCGAAGTCTTTTTTATTAGTATCAGTCCATATACCTTATATATTAAAAAAAGAAGCATTTGTCATTAATATGAGTATATTGACATGCTGGTTTCACAATTATTTAAGAATTAATGCATTCACATATTAATTTTTAACTCCATCTCAAACAATTTAATGTGTTTATACTATTTTTTTGAATCAGTTCAATTTTAGTTCTTGCATTTTTAATATTTGTATTAGTAAATTGAAATTATCTCTTTACAACAACTGAATAATACCATTTTAAAAAAAGAAATTACAACATCATTAAGATTCACATCAACTAGAATTTTTTTTTAAAAAAAATACCCGGATTAATTTCTATTTGTAAATAAAATATATGAACTATTTTGGATCTCTGTTTAATACACAAACTAATTTTTGTTGCCTACTGCATACACAAACTTTTGAAATTTGTAGATTTTACACATCTTTTTAGACAGCGTTAACTATATTTAAGAGAAGTGACGACGGCGTTAGTGTTAATTAAACATATGTTTAAATTGTGAAATCAAAATTCTTTTAAAATACATGAACTAATATCATTTGCTAATACAACACACGAACTATTTTGGATCCCCGTTTAATACACGATCTACTTTTTGTTTTTCATTAAATACACAAAATTTTAAATTTTTTAGATTTTATACATCGATTTAGACGACGTCAACTATGTTTAACAGAAGATCGTTAGTTTTAATTAAACATATGGTTAAACTGTGAAAAGCACGCTCAGACTCATCCGAAACTTCTCAAATCGATTGAGCCTTAATTCAAGTTAGTTTCAATTTGAGTTTGGCACCCTAATCAGTTCCAAACTCTTTTATTCTCCAAAATTTGTTCATTTTCTTCTTATTCGCTTTGATTTCCCTTTATATCGCTTCGGAATGGAGTCAATTTCTATGTCGTGAAAAAGAACGAAGAAAATTAGGAAATTTTAAATGAATTTCTGATTTTAGAATTAGTTTAATGTTATGTATTTCTGATTCTTATTTCTTTGCTTTGGTTGTAATGATAATGATTCAATCAAGGTTAATTTACACTATGATCCATAAGTTTAGTGTTATGAATTAGGTTGTACATATATTCTTTTTTTTTTCTACTACGATCAATAAATTTGAAAATTTCATCAAAAAAATACACTATGGAAGCGTAATGGAGAAGAAAGCTAACAATATAATCTATCAGAAGGATTTTTAAGAAAACTTTCTGTCACAGTTTAACCACATATTTAATTACACTAACATCGTTTTCACTTATGTTAAATATAATTGACATCGCCAAAACCATGTTAAACATAGTTGACGTCGTCTAAATCGATGTATAAAATCTAAAAATTTCAAAAGTTTGTGTATTTAATGGAAAACAAAAAGTAGTTCGTGTATTAACATGGATCCAAAATAGTTTGTGTATTTTATTAGCAAATAAAATTAGTTCATGTATTTTTAAGGAATTTTTATTTCATAATTTAAACACGTGTTTAATTAACACTAACGTCATCGTCACTTTTGTTAAATATAGTTAACGCCGTCTAAAAAGATGTGTAAAATTTGCGAATTTCAAAAGTTTGTATATTTAATAGGCAACAAAAATTATTTCGTGTATTAAAGTGAGATCCAAAATATTTTATGTATTTTATTAGCAAATAGAAATTAGTTGATGAGTATTTTAAAGGAATTTTCCCTATCAACTAAAATGCTTGAATGAGAATATTTTTAGAAATTGAATATTCCATATCTTGTCGAATTTAGCATGGTTAAGGCTTCAATACACTAAAGCAATAAATAATTTTGCTTCGCTATGAATTAAGAAAATTGAAGTAAAAAATACGAGACACAAAGTCAGAAATATAGTTTAGCTAAATATTGTTTTTATTTATGAAGTTATCATATCAGACCAAGAATAAGAAAAGATTGCTAGAAAAAAAATCAAAATTAAGAAAAGCTTTACAAGAAAAGAAAATTCGTGAAATCGATTAAAACAGAATTTAAGTACCGAGTGAAGAGATTATATTACTTTTCATGCAACTTAAACACTTTTCACTCGAATTGTATCGTGTTTTATTATATATACCAAGAATTTTATAAGAAAATACACATTATTGGTTACAGATTACGTCAATTTTGCAACATGCCCAACAATATTGACACGACACCTAACCATTTTTATTAGTATTTATAAAGTATAGTCCAATAATTATGTATGTTAAATAAGCCTAAGATATTTATTTTACATATATTTTATTTTGATTTATATTAGTAAAAAAAGTAAGTCTGAATAAAATATTTGGATATGAAGACTCAAACCGAAACTGATTTGAAAGTAATACTAAACATAAACTAAAATTGATTAAGTACTCAAATGGATCTAAAAGTTTAATATCCAGATAACCAGACTTGAATTTGATCCAAATTAAAATATTTTGGATATCAAAAATACTAAATCAAGATTATGAAGTTATCATATCAGACCAAGATTAAGAAAAGATTGCTACAAAAAACTCAAAATTAAGAAAAGCTTTACAAGAAAAGAAAATTCGTGAAATCGATTAAAAACAGAATTTAAGTACCAAGTGAAGAGATCACATTACTTTTCATGCAACTTTAACACTTTTCACTCGAATTGTATCGTGTTTTATTATATATACCAAGAATTTTATAAGAAAATACACATTATTGGTTACAGACTACGTCAATTTTGCAACATGCCCAACAATATTGACACAACACCTAACCATTTTTATTAGTATTTATAAAGTATAGTCCAATAATTATGTATGTTAAATAAGCCTAAGATATTTATTTTACATATATTTTATTTTGATTTATATTAGTAAAAAAAGTAAGTCTAAATAAAATATCTGGATCTGAAGACTCAAACCAAAACTGATTTGAAAGTAATACTAAACATAAACTAAAATTGATTAAGTACCCAAATGGATCTAAAAGTTTAATATCCAGATAACCAAACTTGAATTTGATCCAAATTAAAATATTTTGGATGTCAAAATACTAAATCAAGATTATATACTTAAATATGTTAATTATTTTAAATTTTCTATGTTTAGATATTCATAAATATGAAAATATATAAACATTATTTATATAGTCACAAGCAAATATTTTAAAATAACAGAAAATATTCAAAATACTGAAAATATTTATTTGTTCTCCATCCAAATATTTAAATTGAACTATTTTGTATGCAAATTTAAATATTCAGAGAACCTAATTTTTTTATCCCTTTGGCGATTAAAAACCCAAAACCCTAAATTCAGAATCTTTGGAGTATCTTTGATTCCTCCAAATGGAAACATAAAATCGTCGCTTCCGATATATCATCTTCTATTTCAGAGACTTTAAGGATCATTCACAAGTACTAATAATTCTTCTTTGTACTTGATAGGTACATAATATCATGAAGAAATCGATGATATTCTTTGTTTAAACTTTCTTCTCACATATTCTTTGTTTTGTGTATATTTTTGGTTTGCAAGTTTATTTTGAACTTTTCATATGATTTGTTGTTAGCTCATTAGTCTCATTTCTCGTGTTCGTGTTTGTGCATTATTTTTTGTTAGCTCATTATTTTATGTACTCAAGTTTTTTTTTTATGTACTGATCAAGTTTGTTCTTCTTAAATTTTTGTTAGCATAATGTTTTGTACATGAGTTACTGTTAAGGTTATGAATATATATGGTTGTGTTCGCGTTAGAATTGTTATCTTTACATATGCATTTTATTATTCCTTGTTATTAGTATAATGCTTTTGTTTTTGTAAAAAAGATTCTACGATCAAGTCTTTGGTTTACCTTATTGATTTCAGTCATTGACAAAGTCACAAAATCACTCATTTAAGTTAGTTAAGTATAATTAAAGTATAAACGAGTGTCTCGAATTACTTAACACGGTAGAACCGAACCCAAAAAATTTATGGGTGCATGTGGTGTTCACATGATTTACAAAACCCGAACCAAATCCAGGTAAACCGGAATTGGAATCGAACGTAAATTTGATAATATTCGAATGGTATTAACTATTGTGCTCCCAAAAACACAAATCTGAATTGACCGAGAACCAAACTCGATTAAACATCCGAATTTCCATGCCCAATAAAAACAAAAGTTCATCTCATTTACTTGTGTTGGTTTATCTAATTTATTTTAAAAAAAACTTACCTATGTTAAAATGTTTTATTACATATTTTACATTCATCTTTTCACTCATCCTAACTAATTCATTAATTTCCTTTACCATAATGATTTGCAGATATTTATTAACTTTATATTGATGTACTTTATCACACATTCTGTCACTAAAATATTAACTACTCTTAGATTTCATCATTAATTATCTTTTTTTCATTTAAAACAAACATAGAGCTTACCTAATTCGAGGAAAGGGCTCCGTCGCAAATTTGCGAGCATTTTGCAAGCGAGTCCTATTTTCAACGAGCGATTTGCGAAGAAATGTGTTTGCTCGCAAATATCTCGCAAATAACGATTTGCAATGGAATTGGGATGCGTTTTTCCCTCCCAAATGATATGTTTTCTTGTAGTGTCAACTTAGTGTAGTAATACCAATTCTATAGTATTTTTTATAGGATTCCAATGCACTATTTGGAGCATTTCAAAGGCATCTGCACACCATCAAAACGAACAGTCCTTGAAGGTATTTTGACGTGCATAATATTTTTTCTTTTCGAGATATAAGTTTTTTAGATGGTTGAAGTCTCTAGCATATGGTTCTCTTTTTCACTAAGTCAAGATCCACACTTTTCAAAAACAAGATACAAGCTTTCAACAAAGGGATATATAATGATTTCACTAAGTTTGGGATGGTTCAAAGAATACACTATAGGTTTTTTACATCACATGTACACTTATGTCAATTTGCAAAATATCTTTTAAAATGAAGTTGATGAGAAGCATAAAAACACCATAGATATTATTATAATGGTGATTATATGAACATGACCATTGTGAAAGCATATACCTTGATTGATAACCAAGCAAATAGTCACTCAGATCACAGGTTATGGAATGATCATTCTGGAACAGGTTCATCGTCTGATTCGTAGAGGATTGATGATTTGACATCCAAGTTAGAGTTACTGAGGAAAGAGATCATAAGTCAGTGATTTTTCTGGAAGATCAATTTTGCATTCAACAAATCATTCATCTAATATTTTTTAACAAATCATTTATCTTATATTTTTGGAATAGTTTTTGATATTTATAAAAATATTCTTTCTCCATTAATTGTATGCAGTACTTAATGTTTAGTATGATAATATGTTCATGTTTATCTTATCAACATGTAAAAAACTTTTAGTTTTGGCTAGGTATAGGCATTTCAATATCCATTGAGGTAAAAGTCTGATTTTTTGGATTTATGGGTTCAACCTCTTAGTCCTTGTTCGAGTATTATTTTAGTATTGGTTGGGTATGATTAATAACTCATTGTTTTCAGATATAATTTATAACTCATGTTAAAATTTATGTTGTTAACATACTTATTTTAGTAAAAATATTTTAAGATAACATATCAAAATAAACATCAAACTGAATATTTGATATATTTATTTAAATTTTAAATATTTTTATAGAAATAATATAAAAACAAACATAGTTTAGAGTATTTAAAATATTTATTTAAATTTCAAATATTTATTTCAGATATTAATTTAGATTTTTATATCTTTTTTTCTTGACTTTTTAGGTTTTTCGAGATATTTGTTCCTGTTCAAATACTTTTTAAATTATCTTATAGAATTCATTCAAATATTTTATATTTCAGATTAAATAAAAATTCATTTTCTTTTTGGATGCGGTTTTTGGATATCACAATTTTTGTCCAGGATTTAGTTTTGTAATGTTGTATTGGTTTTAATTTTATATTGATCTTATTTAAACATGTAAGCTTAACTGCATTTATTTATAACCATTTAACAATGTATATTCTCTTCAGAGTCTGCTTTCACAAATAGAGTATAATTGTGTGGCGATGATCTAGGACTAAAGGCTATTTATAGCTTGCAAATTATAGATAACAGAAAATACTTATTTTGCGAATAATCTCAAGTTTAGTGGGTGAACCATCCACTAAAAAATTGATACGTCATATTATATTTTTTAATAAAAAATAAAAAAGAAATAGAAAATACTGAAAATTACAAAAAAAGAACGAAAATTTTATTTTTAACGTTGTTAACACTGTTAGTAAAACCCTAAATCCTAAACAATAGACTCTAAATCTTAAATACAAAACCATAAACTCTTGAAACCCTAAATCCTAAATACTAGACTCTAAACCCTAAACACTAAACCCTAAACCTTTGGATAAACCCTAAACTCTTGGATTCCCTAAATCCTTGGGTAAACCCTAAATCCTTAGGTAAATCCTAAACCCTAAGGTAAACCCTATTAATACTATTTAGGATTTACCTTAGGGTTTAGAATTTACCCAAGGGTTTAGGGTTTACCCAAGGGTTTAGGGTTTACCCAAGGGTTTAGGGTTTACCCAAGGATTTAGGGTTTAGTATTTACCCAAGAGTTTAAAGTTTACCCAAGGGTTTAGGATTTACCCAAGGGTTTAGAGTTTACCCAAGGGTTTAGGGTTTAGACTTTATTATTTATGATTTAAAGTTTGATTGACGGTGTTAACAACGTAATTTTTTTTTGGATAATTTATACTATTTTTTATTTATTTTTACCTTTTTAATTAAAAATTTATATTATGATGTGTCAAATTTTTATTGGTTGGTGAACCTAAGAATAATTCATTGATTTTAGAGAGTATCTCGTCTTTAGAGTTTATACCTATCACAAAATAGGTACTTTTTCAAATTTAGAAAAGGTTTCTTTGCATATGTTTATTCAAAAGGGAACCTCAACAAGAATAATCTTGACGAATTAAAGGTTTCATATTCGTATGTCATCGTCTAAAACAAACTGATTTCATCGATAATTTATAATTATCTTATTTCAGAAACTATATGATGGTTTAATAAATATATAAAGTAGTAAGGAGCTGTTATTGGTTTGTGTTCTAAAAAAAGGTTTTGATGATTTTTAACATTAATCAGCTTCCGAATTTAAAAATAGTTTTTATATTTCTTAAATTTTCTTTTTTTTTGGAAACTTGTTTTCTTAAAGTTTTGTTAAAGAGTTTTGTAAGTTGTTAGATTCTGTAACTGAATATATTTACAAACTTTTGTAGAGTATCTTTAAATATTGCATAATATATTTTCTGTAAAATGCTGTATAATATTGTTTTGTTGTTTTTTATGTTGTTGTGTTTGTTGTATCTTTTTCATTTTTTCCAGTTTGTGTTCTATTTCTGGTTCTTCTTTGTCCTTCTCGTATTTATATTTTTCAAAAATTCATTTATTTTTCTCTGACTCGCATTTTTAAGCTTCTTTTTTTAGCTAATCGATCTCTACGTTTCATCAGTGACTAATTTACGTCTTTATAGGTTTGTATTTTTAGTTGGCATTGAGTTTCAAGAAAAATAACTCTGTACGGTGGCGAGAGACTGACGACATGTTGCTACCAAAATTTTCATTGTGGGAAATGAGTAGTTATGAAGTTTTATTAACTTAAATTTTGTTCAATTATAAAGTATTTCATAATACATGATATATGTAAAATGAATAAACCAATGACAACAGACTTTTAAATCATGATAAAATCAGTTACTTTTTTGAATAACATAAGATTTTTATTGGCTTTATAAAAAATGAATCCAATAACTAAATTAAAAAAAAACTCTTAACTACTTATTAAATACAAATTCATAAACTAATAATACCAGATTTTAACATAGTTTTGAAAACTCATAATTAAACAACACCAGAATCTTTATCAAATATAAATTTATATAACTCTTTATAAAACATAATCTAGTAACATCCCTGTTGGATCAAAAACAAATCTAATAACACTCCTGAAGAATCTAAACTATATAAATATCATAAGATATAGATAAAAATTTTAATTATAACAAAAAAAAAAATTTTAAAGATACTAAAAGAGATTTCAACCTATTGCTTATTTTTTTTAAAAAATATCTTATTAGAAAATTACTATATATGTTTTAAAAATAAAACTAATGTAATTTTTTGTTCAAGAAAATATTTTGTATATAGATATAAAAAGTGAAGATGTGACAATTGGAGTTAGCAAAAAAATGTGGGAAAATACAATGCATGTTGGAATGACTTTGGAAATAGAAAAAAGTACAGAACATCTTTGATTTTGGCTCTTCTTAATTTTATTTTGTCTATTTCTCTTTTTCACCAACTTCAATATATGTTTCATTCAAATTTATTGTTTATTGTTCCAATTTATTAATTCATCATTATGTGCAATATTTCTCTTTGTTTCAATTGACTTTCTCCTTCTAACCTATTTCAATAATTTTTTCATACATTTTTCTTGTTTATTATATCAATTTGTATTAGTTCATATGACTCTGCAACCTATAATACAACTAATTACTTCATTATAGGAGTGTGTATTATTCATATCCCAAAACCAATAATTTATATTTTCCCAAACTATATAAATCCAAATACTTGAAAACACATGGTTTGTGCAATTAAATCAAAGTATGGAAATAATGATACCAATAGGTATAGAATGTCATTAACCATGATATAGAATGTCATTAACCATATCATTAAATATATTTAATTGATTGGAGAAACTAAAATTGAAATACTTTTTTCTTAGTTTAAAGAAATTTTTTCTTCTAAAAAAAAAAGAAGAGTAGTAGAACAAATCAGCTCTGAGGATAAACTATTCAAATGATTAATTAGGAGATATAATTTTAGAGGACATAGTTTTAATTTTTTATATTAAAAATTTAAGTATTTATATATATATATATTATTTTAATTTATATATTAATAATATTTTAAGAATACTTAAACATTATTTTAAGACTTTTAATTAATAAATATATTAAGTATTTGTGTTGTTACTAATAATTATTTTTAAAGTGAAATTATGTATGAAAAGTGGTCTATTGAAATTATGATTGATTATAGTCAAACTTTTATTATATCATTGACTAACATTGTTATAAAATTAATTTCATAAATTTATCTTCACCAATTATTAATAGAACTGAATTATTTTTAAAGTTCTAGTGTGACTTATATGATAAATTTATATATAATTTAAATAAAAATTATAAAACATATTAAAAATTGTTTAGGGCATCTTAGAATGTTAGCCAGCACTAAATAACAATGGAGAACTCGATATATGAAGGTTGATGTCAGATTTTTGTCTAGGTAACAATATGGTTTCAGATTCGATCTCTACTGTAATTATCAAATTTTATTGGTATTTAGTTAGTTTTGCTGAAATGAAATATGTTTCTTAGGTTTGATTTCATTTTTGTTCCATTCAATTTAAATAACATGATTTATATAATTGATTGAGACTATATTGTATGGATCTTGAAAAGAGAGGAGCGACAACGATGAAGCTACCGATTAGAGTTTCACATGAAAATATTTTTTTTTTTTTTTTTAGTTTCGTTTTTTAGTCACGGGTGGATCTGCAGTGTTTTTTGGATGATTAGGATTTGGTCATATTATGGTGGATATACTTGTTATATATTCCATTTAAGATTATATAAGTGAAGATCTGACATTCAGTTATGGTTTGATTTGTATAGTTAGGGTTTTGATTCATTCTTTGTCATATCAAAGAAACATATGGAATATTTTTTTAAAAAATATGGAATATTTACAATGCTGTTTTCGGATCCAGAAATATATTGCTGCAATTGGGTTTAAAAATATATTTCTTTTTGGTTTAGAAAAACAATGATTTATCAGATCTTATCTGGAGATTTGTTGTAATGAAGTTTCTCTTTTCTTTTCTTTTTTTAAGTTTCTCAAAGCTCATTAGATCTTATTCGTACATGTAAATAATCAAAATATTATTTAATTCAATATTTTATCAACATGTACCTTAATTATTTGTTGAACCTTTTCCTAAGAAAGAAACTATATTCCTAAAAATTATTTTTATAATATAATCTAAATGGATAATAAGATTCAAATTTAGTTGTGAATGTAAGCAAAGATTTTTTAAGGTTTTTTCACTTTTCATCATTGGACTTGGAACTTACCAAATTATGTTTTGTCTATTTGTGTGTATAGACCGGAAAGCTAAAATTAAAAACTGCACATTTATCTACATCCATTTATAACCATCTTATCAAAATATATCGTTTCTAGACCCTACTTTCAGAAATAGAGTGTAGATATTGTGTGGCGTCGATTGTCTAGCAAAACTAAATGCTATTGTATAGCATGTAGATTATAAATAATGGGAAAATATTCTTTTGAAAATTTTAGATGCAACAAAGGAATCATCTAATAAGTTTAATAGACTACAAATAACAAACTAATTTTACTAAATATCTCGTATTTAGAATTTACACATATCACAAAATAGGTTCCTATAAAATGGTTAATAGAATTCAAATGTACTCATTTTACCGAGTATCTTGAGGAATTGAAATGTTTGACGTCATTTTTTGGTATTTCAGTATTTACTAATTTGCTAGTTTTTTTTTGCTAGTTTACTATTTTCAATATTTCCCGGCCCTATCAACTATACCATCGCTAATGTATATTGTATATATATGATTTCTAAAATTATATCTGTTGTTTTACTAAATATTTAATGTATTAGAAAATCTAAACAATAAAGATATTGTAACAGAGATTAGATTTCAATCAATAATTATATTAATGGATAATTCATGTGTATATCTTAAATATAAAATTAATTGCAATGGAATTTGTAAAGAGTGTGGAGAAGTACAATGGATTTTGGGACTTGGAACTAGAAACAAAGCACACAACATTTTTGCTTTTGCTTTTGACTTTTGTAATTGTTTTCATTCAATTTTTGTATTTTTATCAATTTATATTAATTCACCTCTGTGTAGTCTATGCTTCATAATAGGAATTTCTTTTCTGTCAACTTATAGGAACCTATACTATTCACATCATTTATGCTTTCTCCTTTTCCTACATTTAATATCAAAATTCTTGGTTTCTACCATTAAATCAAAACTATAAAAACGATAAAAGACAAACACTAAGAGCATGATTAATTCTAGAATCTTATTTAGAGTTCTAGTTTTTTTTTTTTTAATTTGATTTTTTTTTTAAATAAAAAATAAACCAATCGCGGGTCGCCACGTGTCAGTGGGACCCACAAACAGTGCAAGAAACTCTTAAGAACCGGTTCTTATTTAAGAGTTTTAGGAACCGATTCTTACACTATTCATGAGACCCATCCCCCTAAGAACCCCTCTAAGAACCCCCTTTAATCATGCTCTAACAACGTTTTTTTCCAAACAATAACAACTTATTGTAAACATTTGCATAAATTCCGGTTTATGATATATATCAAAATATTTAATAAATTGATTTAATTATTTATGTCATTAAAATATATTTATTTTTTATCACATATTAATTTAGACTTCTAGAGTTTAATGTGTTTAGGTTGTAGTAGTAAAATGATAGATGATTTATCAGTAAGTAATCGCGATACCGTATGAGTGAGTATAAATCATATGGTTTGTAAGGTCATTAAACAAGATTTTCATGCCTCTAAAAAATTAATGCATTGCCTGACATACAAGATGGGATCCACATGCCGAATAAGCGGCAGTAGGAAGTCCTTTAATTGTGAGCGGTCATGGTGTTACAAGTGGTATCAGAGCTAGTTAGCCATCTCGGTTCTGATCTGAGAAACGTCTTGAAGTCTGTCGTGGTGTGCAACAGGAACGTTGCGTTTTAAAACAGAAGGTGAATTGTAACATTTCAATTTGTGATATATATGGAAAGACTTAATAGAATTGTTTTGGCTATCTATGTCATCAAAGTGCACTTACCTTTTTCGTCATACATTAATTTAGAACTCTAGAGTTAAGTGTGGTTGGGCTGAAGTAATGAAAGGATGTGTGACGTATCAGAAAATGATTTATGATATTGTGCAAGTGAGGCTAGAACATGGAGAAATATCATGTGGTGTTCAAAACGAAATAAAATTCCATTAGTTGGCCCGAGAGAAATATATGAATTAAATGAAACTAAAAAAGATTCAGTAATGAATAATCAGATGATTCATGAACTATCTGTTCAAAAAAAATCTATGGAGTGGCCAAATTCTTCACTCAGCGAAAACAAGAGATGATGGATTCAATGATGTCCACAACCTCTAACCACTCTCTTCTCTTTGATGTCTCCTCAACCCCCTTTGGTGTTTCTTTTTATCCACCTCCTTTGTTTTAATGTTTTCTCCACTTTCTTGGTATCTTTCTTTTCTGGGACTCTTACTGCTGAAAGATACAACTCGATCTTCTGGTTTTCATGTTTCTTTTTCCTTGTCGCAACTGTGGAAAATAGTGATTAGAAGGTTGCATCAATCATTTTCTCTCCGACCTTTTTGCACATATTTACATATAAGACAGTGAAAAAAATGCAGGAGGTTTGAGTTAGCCATTCATGACAACAAGAGTGGTGAAAGGTTAAAGAAGTCTTGAATGTGATTCATTTCTCCAATATATCACATATAAGAGAATATTTCAGTCTGGATAGGTTCATATAAAGTAGAGACAATTGTCCTTCCATCTAAATCCTAATAGCCTCAAATCTTTCTGGTCAAGGAGAGTAGTCCAAAAATATAGGTGCCTTGCTTGACTGTATACTAAACATTCTGCAATAATGGTAACTAAAAAGACAGTTAAAAGCACACATGGTTAACATCATTCTAGAGTAAGGTCCTCATTACCAAACAACTTTGACTCAATAAAACAAACTGACTCAAAATAAAGCATGAAAATGACTCAAGATAAGAAAAAAAGAACGCATTAGTCCCAACAAATACCCTCTCCCAGATTTATTTTACACCATCTCAGAGTGAAAATAAATTAGAAAGAGAATAAGACTTAAGCATAAAATAAAAGAAAATTGTATAATACAATGAAAAGATAGAAGTGATATTTATCAGTAGTGGTCGTCATGACTGCAACTCATGTCCTGTTGATATCTTATGAATTTGCATAATTTTAACCATCATTTTGTATATATATTGATCATCTAAATAATCATTTAGACATATTTAGGTTGCATTACATAACATTTGTCTATATCAGGTATTGGAAATGATTATTGCTGAATTTGAAAGCATTTGAGGGGTTTTGAGTCAAAAGAGTAAAATATGAACATGGATGGAGGTCTTACAAATATCTTCTGAAGCTCAAATTTTGGTAAAACATAGAGAATTGAGTTAGATTTCTAATGGAAGTGGTTTCATGTCATTTGGAGCTGTAGTGAAGGAGTTATGATCTATTTACTGGAGGCATATCAACCTTGTAGCGACCAGAACCGTAGCGACCAGAACCGTAGCGACGAGAGCATGTCGCTAGGAGGGTCTGCGAATGTCCTAGCGACATGCTGTAGCGATCAGAGCATGTCGCTACGGTTCTACAAGATGCCCCACACGACTAAGTGATGTAGCGACCTACGTGTAGCGGGATGACCATGTTGCTACACACGAAAAGACTCAACTTGTTTTTAGACATCTATAAATACTTGTTAGACTTAAGTTTTATATCTATCTCATTTTTCTCTTAAGACTTGGTCTAAAATTGTAAAAACTTGAATCTTTGAATCATTCTAAGGAAGTTCTTCATCTTATATCTTGTTTCTCTTGATCATTAACATGATTAACTTTGAATCTCATATGGGTTTAAGGTTTTAATGAGGATTAGAGAGTAGACACACTTTAGGTTCATGGGCTAGGGTGATTAGAGTGATTGAGTGAAGATCTAGGGTGTTTAGTGTTAAATCATCTTGTTTCCTTGCTTATCTACTGTTCTTAATGCTAGATTAGTGTTGGCCTCTATAATCTAGATCATTAGGCATTTCTCGCCCGGAAAGTGTTCAATGAAATGCTTGAACCAAGTTGATATTGCTTTTTGCTTACTTTACCAAAGAAATTTGATGTTAAGGGAGCTTAGATTGCTAGTAGACTTGTCCATAATGATTGCTTTAGTGATATTCAACCAAAGACATTTGATGTTTGAGTTACTTAAGCAAATGAGCATTTATCTTGACAAATAACTTGTTTAGTGTTGTGTCTAGGCATAAGGAAAGTGTTTGATTGATAGCTTGTCATTCTAGCTTGGATCTTAGTCACCCAAAATCAAGTCCCTAGTCTCATGGATTCTACCTTAGGATTTGATTGAGTTCTTGCACTTGTTTGTTGATTGGATTTAAGATTACATTGTTTCTAGGATCTTAGCTTGTTACAAATCAATCATCTTTCTATTTGCTTAGATTAGGAAAGTTTATGAATTCTTAGTGTTATAGATCTTTAGTTCCTTGTGGATTCGATCCTAAAGTGTTACAATGACATGCCATTCGATTGTGGCATTGTTTACACAATAGGTTAATTGGTGAGTGTGTAAACGCGAATATCAATTTGGCGCCGTTGCCGGGGAACTAAGTAGATTTTTCATTAGGATTTCAAACTTTCTTGAGATTAAGCTTTATTTTCTTCTGCTTTTTTTGCTTTGTATAGTTACTAACTTTCTATTCTAGTTTTTGTGTTTTGTAGTGATGGCTGCAAGCCACTTATCTTGGCCACAAGAAGAGGAAGACACATTTGAAGATCACATTGAAGTTGAGCCATATGTGGAGCCACCACCCTTTGATATACACATACTCACACCAGAACAGAGGGTGCAGTTATATTGGCTTCAACGAGAAAAAGAGAATTGGGGAAAGACAACGATTACCCTCGCAAGAACAATCCGGATGAGCCTTATTTAGGATCAAGCAGAGTTCGAAGGAAGGGAAGTTACAACTGATGAGGTTAGGAAAGCTTATGATCTTAAAGAGGTAATATCTTGGGTTCCACCAACTCAGCTAGAAGGTATATGCAATTCGAACTTATAACTTCATTTTGAGAACATTTGCTTGCCTTGTGTTGAAGAAATTTCCCATTATCTTAATTGTTTAGTGCTCATCAATGAATGTCTTGATTTGATATGTGAGACTAGAAAACTATATGATTTGAGAGTAGAAAAGCTTGCAGAGATCAAATTGAAGTTTGTTTTAACAAGAACTATCTTTGTGCTTCAATTGATCTCATTTTGATGCTTGATGAATCTAGAACTCTTCTTGAACCATCTGAGTTAGGGGATGAACTTGATGTGGATAAGGTCTTTTTTGAGATAGAAAACCCCCTTGTCAAAAGCAATCATGAAAATGAGAACATTGTATTTTATTTGATTGATGGAGATAGAGTTGACTACTTTGTTAAAACTTCATTTGAATTTGTAGTTGACTTTGTGTTTCCACCAAATGCATTTGATTCTCATGATCATTTGAACATCAAGGAGCATGTATTGATTCATGCTATATCTTTTATGAAACTTCTTGATGAAAAATATGCCTATTATCTATGGATAGTAGTGTGCTCATTTGCACACTTTGTTTCTTGTGTTTGTAGGAGAAGGACCAAAGGTGCGTTGGCTCAACCTTTTGATTCTTATGATTAGCAAGCACACAAAGTCAAGCTAGAGACTTAAAACAAGCTCACTTGAGAGGAAGTCCCATGTTTATCCATTGTATATATTTCTTTATCTTTCTTTCTCTTTAAGTTGTTTAATAAGTATAGTTGAGGATTTTCAGGTTGGGTCTAAGGCTAAACAAGAGAAGAAATGTGGCAAAGCATTGCGACTCTAGACACCCGACTTCATTTCTCCGCTTCAGCCCATGTTTACCGGTGAAACAAATCCGAGGCCAAGGGTCCTCTACCACCCAATTCAGCCAATACCTCCAAGTAAGTGTTACTCCAACCTTGTACATATTTAGTTATCATGTTTCTCTCTTTCTCTTAGATCTCTTCTTTGAACTTACTCTCACACAAGAGACTGTGTGAAGTAAGTTTGGGGGAGAGTCTACTATCTCACTTTATTTTATGTTTTGTATACTTGTCATGAGTCTCATGCATTGCATTGCATACTTATTTGCACAGAAAATCCATAAAAGTTGAAAAATCAAAAAGAAGCATTTAGTTGAAATATTTGCATCCTTAGGATTGAGTCTAGAGCATATAGATTACATTCATTGCATTGGTAGAAACCTTAAGATCTCATGCAAAGAACTCAATGTGCTATCCTTCTCAATCATAATAAGTAGCTTGAGCATTCTCTTGATAACTTGTAGACTTCAAGCCTTGAAAACTCCTCTTGAAACTTGTTTGATTGATAAAGCTTGCTTGTCCTTGAAACCAACTCTAATCTTACTTGAGTTAATGAACCTAATCTATCTTGCTTATGGGCTCTTGTTGTGCTTGATCATGGGTACCTCACACACACTTGAGTTGATCTTACCCTTTTCACAAATCTTTGGCAACTCAAGTGGCCATCTCTCTTTTAGATGGTTATCCACACCCTTAATCCTACCTTCCTTTCAAGCCACAATTAATTTGATGAGTGAGGTCTATTTTGAAAGTTTGATATGTGCATAATGTTGGGAGTATTGAGAAAGACAATGTTTGGTCCTCATTACTTGCTAGCTTTAAGATCTCATGATTATCTAGCTCATAGGATGAAAAAGAGAGTATTGAGTGTTTGATCTTGAAGGGAAGAGAGAAAAAGTGAGTGAAAAGAATGATCTCAAAGTCTAAAGAAGAGATAGGATACTAGGGATCAAAGAAAAAAGAAAGTTCAAAAGAAAAGATTAGCTCAAAGAGTGTCAAAAGAAAAAAAAAACCTCTTAAAAAAAGATTCAAAAGAGTGGGAAAAAAAAAAGAGCTAAGTAAAAAAAAAAAAGGTGAAAGAATCTCTAGTAAGCTAAAGAAACAAAAAGTTCTAGAAGTGAGAGTGATCTTGAGAGTTCTTGAAGTCTTTGGGTGAGTTAGAGAGAGTTTGACATTGGAAAGCAAGGGTAAAAATCGATTGTGTCTAGGAAATGGGTAGAACATTGAGGATTGAGCATTGTATGCATGAGTTGTTCTCTTTCTTAGAAATATTATTCATAATGTCAAGCTACTTATTCTTAAGAGCAAACCACAATGAAAGAACTTGATAATCTTCTTATTTCACCATTTTCTCACCAAGCCAAATGATTAGGATCAATTGCCCATTTCCAAGAGTGCACTTATGATTATTGTTTAATGAATGTGAGAGCTGGTTGATTGGCTTGTTTGTGGAGTCTTGAAGGTGAGTGTAAAGATTAAAGAGTTCAGATAGGCCTTGAGAAGTTAGAGTTTGATAGGATGTCATGCTCTTGCTATTTGGTATGATTTTGTAAGGATATCACATTGATGGCTTTGAAGGGTTTCTTTTAGTTATAAGATCATATCATCATATATCTCCTCCTTGTGTTTTTGAAAGTTTACTTGTGGACAAGTAAATGACAAGTTTGGGGAAATTGATATCTTATGAATTTGCATGATTTTAACCATCATTTTATGTATATATTGATCATCTAAATCATCATTTAGACATATTTAGGTTGCATTGCATTACATTTGTATATATCAGGTGTTGGAAATGATTATTGCTGAATTTGAAGGCATTTGAGGGGTTTTGAGTCAAAAGGGTGCAAGATGAACATGGATGAAGGTCTTACAGATATCTTCTGAAGCTCAAATTTTGTAAAAACATAGAGAATTAAGTTAGATTTCTAATGGAAGTGGTTTCATGTCATTTGGAGCTGTATTGAAGGAGTTATGATCTATTTACTGGAGGCATATCAACCTTGTAGCGACAAGAACCGTAGCGACGAGAGCATGTCGCTAGGAGGGTCTGCGAATGTCCTAGCGACATGCTGTAGCGACCAGAGCATGTCGCTACGGTTCTACAAGATGCCCCACACGACTAAGTGATGTAGCGACCTACGTGTAGCAGGATGACCATGTCGCTACACACGAAAAGACCCAACTTGTTTTTAGACATCTATAAATACTTGTTAGACCTAAGTTTTATATCTATCTCATTTTTCTCTTAAGACTTGGTCTAAACTTGTAAAAGCTTGAATCTTTGAATCATTCTAAGGAAGTTCTTCATATTATATCTTGTTTCTCTTGATCATTAACATGATTAACTTTGAATCTCATATGGATTTAAGGTTTTTCATGAGGATTAGAGAGTAAACACACTTTAGGTTTATGGGCTAGGGTGATTAGAGTGATTGAGTGAAGATCTAGGGTGTTTAGTGTTAGATCATCTTGTTTCCTTGCTTATTTACTGTTCTTAATGCTAGATTAGTGTTGGCCTCTATAATCTAGATCATTAGGCATTTCTCGCCGGAAGGTGTTCAATGAAATGCTTGAACCAAGTTGATATTGCTTTTTGCTTACCTTACCAAAGACATTTGATGTTAAGGAAAGTGTTTGATTGATAGCTTGCCACTCTAGCTTGGATCTTAGTCATCCAAAATCAAGTCCCTAGTCCCATGGATTCTACCTTAGGATTTGATTGAGTTCTTGCACTTGTTTCTTGATTGGATTTGAGATCACTTTGTTTATATTTCTAGGATCTTAGCTTGTTACAAATCAATCATCTTCCTATTTGCTTAGATTAGGAAAGTTTGTGAATTCTTAGTGTTATAGATCTTTAGTTCCTTGTGGATTCGATCCTAAAGTGTTACAATGACATGCCATTCGATTGTGGCATTGTTTACACAATAGGTTAATTGGTGAGTGTGTAAACGCGAATATAACTTGTCCTGGTGCTCATCTGCTCCAATGGAGGGGTGATCCTCGCTCTGCGGCTGATGCCCCTTCGGATGGGTCATCTGTTGCATCATCTGCATATGCAGTGTCAGTGTCCATGTTTCCAGCATCGTCAGGGATATCTTGATTCATATCAGCAGGCTTTGAAGTCTGTGAAGCACGACAACATGAAGGAAGAGGTGGACATCAAATATTTGCAAGTGCACCCCATACATTCTGCATCATCGTCGAAAGCTTGACCAGTGTATCTGCAGTCCAGGCGAACTGCTGCGGCTGTATACCATCCAGAGGTGGTTCTCCAAAATCATACTGACCAGTATATGCAGTTAACAAGTACTTCATGGAGGAGTGTAGAGTATGATCCACTGGAATATTAGGAATGGTGTCATTCTCGTTTTTCCTCTAAGAAGGACTCGAAGAAAAGGAACTGCAATGACGTTTTGGAGTCGGTGGAGGAGGTGTGTAAAGAACCTCAGGGGGAGGCATGAAACACATGTTCTCTACAGACATCAGAGACGTAATAGCGGGCTGTGGGAGCTGGCAGTGAAGGATGGTCCCATCAGGAGTGGTCAACGGTAAATTTTACCATGGAAGAGGGTCCAGGTGTTGTGGAGGAACTGTACATTGAATCTGTCAATCGTATCCACACAAGGAGTCTTCGAAAGATCTATATCATGGTACTTGAAGATCTGAGTGAGTACACTGCCAATAGATTCCTCCAAAAGCTTCTTGTTAAGAGGATGAATGCCTCTAAACTTCCTAGCAAACAACATATGAGCAAACAATGCTCCCATGTTTACCAAAAGCTCTGTTGGAAGTTGCTCTACAACGTCATATGTTGGATGAGAGCTAATGGAAGCCCGTAGTGAATAAGATGTGCCTCATCCTTAATAAGTGTGATCATGCTTCTTTTTTTCCTTGTATAAAGATGACCCAAATATTTTGCTACCACTCACAAGACCAGGTTCTTAACCATCACAAGCTTAGCTTCTTGAGAAACATAGGAGGTGTATGCAATCTCATTCCACATAAGGAAAGCACAAGGGAACTTGGGCAAAGAGCATGCCTCATGTTTGATCTCAAATCCAATTAGTGTACACAGCTCGTGTATAGACATCTCATAAAACAGACTATGGGATTGGAATGTAATTTTACCTTCGCTAGTAACCTTATTGTCCTTGTACTTGTAATACAACTTAACTGAAGAGAAGAACTGTATAACCAACTATGGATAGATGGGTTCAGGATTGTAATCAAAAGTCCAAAGTCCCATGTTTTTCACATCTTTTTGACATCACGCAAAATTCTTGTATCCTATGTAGTGAAATCACATATGAACGTGGTCGTATTTAATGTTATCCGCAGTAAACCATTGTAAAAAAATGAAGTGATAATCACTCCAAGCAACATTGTAGTCGTGGCTTGTGTAGGATGAAAGTTTCTTCAGCATGCTCTTACTTGAGATAGGTTCTCCATACAGTGTTGGGAGTTTAGGGAATGGAAGCAAAGGGTCTCGTGGCCAAGGGTCTGCTGTGTGAGCTTAATCACTCTCTGGCTGAGCTGAGCCTGATGCACCTGTTGTGTCCTTAGACTGAGTTTTCGCTTCTGCTACTGACCCTCTTGAAGGATTTTTCCTAGACTTGGTCTTAACCATTGTCTGCAAATAAACATACACAAATAAGCTTTCAAGGATAAAACAAAGTGATATAATATCCACAATGATTAAACATCAATAAAACTCAACAACAAGCTTCAAAAGATTAACATTCTAAGAGAATTGATGTTTTCGTTTTTGATTTTTTTGTTAAAAAAATAAGAACAAACTCTGAATTCCTAAATCTAACCTAAAACTATGAATTAAGACATGGATTGTGTTCGAAATCTCCCCTAATCAACGCCCTAACACACTATTCAAGCCAAAACATCCTAACAAACTCGAAAATTTCATATTTTTCCTTTGTATTTTTGAACTCTAAAAGTAGAGATAAAGTTTTATACCTTTGCAGATCGAGTGGAGAAGTCATAGATTCGGGATGAGCTCAAGAATCGTTCAATTTGGTGAAAAATCAAGAAAGTAAGGGTTTATGAACATGAAACTTTGGGTTTTCTCCTTATGGCTCGTGAAGAAGAGGAGATATACTGATTTTGATCCAAAATTTGATTTTTAAGTGTGAAAAATCATGTTGTCCAGTTCAAATCAAGTTAGAATCAAACTAGAGTAAACCAAGAAATCAATTTTGGGTTACTTACCTGGCTAAGGGATCGATCGATCCAACATACTGAATGATTGATCTGCATTGGATCGAGTATGTAGATCGATTGAATTGGTCATGGGTCGATCGAAACCTTGTCCGCGTTTTGGTGCGTTAAACTGCTCAAACATGATTGACCATGACGGATAGACCAGAATTCAACGATTGATCGATTTGCATAAGGTCGAGCAAGAGAGATCGGTCGGTTTGGGTACCGGTCTATCAATAATGCTTCCGTGTTTTTTTTCTTTCTTGCAGATCGATATAGATTGATTGTCTGGATCGACCGGTTCAAACCTAGATTGATCGATCGAATGCTTGCACACGCCCAATGTTTTTTTGTGTCTTTTTAACCTACAAAACTAAAACAAAACCAAAATCTAAAATGCAAAATGAAATATAAAAAAAAAAGTATTTATAATTATTAGTAGGTCACACCAAGAACTTGTTTAAAGTCATTAGTTAGACTTTAACACTCTTTAAATTAGAAGAGGTTCACCAAAAGAAACACCTTCTCCCTTGGAAATCTTTGAATAGGCAAAATATGGCTTTAAAAGCTGACCATTAACCAAAAGTATGAAAAAGAGTGACACGAGGAGAAGAAACAGCACAGACTGGGTTTAGTATCGCTATGGATATTTGCATCATTAGAGAAAATATATTTTATTTTTAATTGTACGTGTTATGCTCTTTTTGATAAAATCTAAGAATGAGGAAGAGGAGGATGGTTTCCGTGCTGTTCCTTTTCTCCCTTCTCTTCCTTCTTCCAGATCAAGGTACAATCTAACGCTTATTTTGACGAGGTTATATTGTTCGTTGTGTATTTTGACACATTGTTCACTGTGTATTTTGACATTGATTTTGAGACATTCTTCGCTGTGTATTTTAATTGATTTGGTTACGTGAATATTTGCGAGGTTTCTATCATAAAAAAGAAGCTACATGCAAATGCAGAAGATAGTTCCGACGAGGTTACAGATGCACCGAAGGTTTATGGACATTATCATCAACTCTCTATACAGTAACAAGGACATTTTCTTAAGCCTGTCATGCTTTTTTTTTTATCTCCAATGCTTCTGATGTAAGCCTGTCATGTTTTTTTTTTGACTGCTCGTTTGAATAGAGAGCTTATGAGTCTCTGTCTTTGTAAATTTTCAGGTTTTGGATAAGTTTAAGTTCCTTGCACTCACTGACAAAGACGTTTTGGGTGAAGGTGACACTACATGGTATGATGCAATCTTGGAAAAGGTTTAAGATGGAACTTGTGTTTGTTTTTGGTTATGTAGATAAAAAAATAGTTTTTGTATCTTCTGATCTCTTGAACCGGTGAAACAATACTTTTGTTTATGGTCCATAGCTTAAGAGTTATTAAACCAAAGTAATTACTGAGCCTCAGTAAATTTAATATTTCTCATACTTCCGTGTACACCTTGAAGATATTAGACTTCCCTTTTTTTACCTCTTGGAGAATGGACATCATGAAAGTGACATTTTGTCCTGGAATCGACACCGATATCTTCTTGTACATCACGAGTCTTTATAGAAAACAGTAGTCTAAATAATACTGAATTGTTCCTGTTTTTGATTCTGCAATAGAGGTAACCTGAGAAGTTTGTTATTACTCGTTTAGTCAGAGATCAATCCTAGATGTTAAAGCAATCCTCTACTTATTATTTTCAGAATCAGGAAGATGACAATGATTTGGCTTCTTGGCTAACAAACACATCAACAATGTTATTCCTGTATCAAGAGAGAAGTATCGTCCATGCTTTCTTCCTGCATTCAGATGTATATATTTGGTGACCTGACCAACAAACTAAATCTTTGAGACCCTATTTGCTTTATTATTTCATATCATTGATTTTCTTCTAATGATTCAGGAACTCAAGAATTCATCACATGATTAAATGGCTTTGTAGATTACGTAGACTGGTTGCAACTTAGATTTAAGTTGGCTTTGTTGAAGGTAACCCTTTGCGGGTCAACCCGCAAACAATGTAAACTAGGCGGGGCAGGCTTGGACAAGAGTTCTCTAACCGCAACCCACTGCAGGACAACCCATGTGGTCTGATGAGAAAATGGAACCGCTGTGGGACTGTCCCGGTGGAAGCGAATCAACCCATCTGACAACTCTACTCTAAGCTATTATAATCATATATAAAAGACTATGTATTCATGAAATAATATACACTAATTTTTTTTTCTCTTCTTTACTTATAATATGTTATCAGCATGAGTATCTAACCGACATAGTTAAAACCTTAGCCAGCGTCTTTGATATGCCCTTGTTCAGAAAATGAATTTTCTTTGTTACCCTCGAGGTATATAACTCATCTGTAGCTTTGATAAATTATGTGATGCTATAATCTAGTTTGAAGTCACAAACATAGTTATAATCTATTTGTGTTGATGTTACAATCTGTTGCTTGCGTTTAGTTGTTGAGTTTATTTTGTTTAACATGTGTGTTCATAATCAAGTTTGATTTTGTCTGAACATGTGATTATAATATTTTCCAACCCTCAATATGTGATGATCTAATAATGGATCAAATATATTATTTTCTAAACGTTCACCCTTTTATTTTCTCAATGTCTACTATTTGTTTATGACAAAATATGACATATAAAATTATAGTTAATTATGGTAATAGTTTTGCGTTAAAATAATTTTAGTGTTTATTCAAAGAAAATTTGGATAGAAAATTATTAGGGTTTTCTTACATATGAACTCATCAATATGAGACAATTTAATAAAAGATGATTTTTCTTTTGGTAAAATTCGTTGGCTTGATTGTAGCAATCTAATCATCTGATAAAATTTATTGAATGAATATTTTATTGTCACAAATTGATACATGTATAATCTGTTACATGGATTAAGCTTAATTATGGATCTATAGAACTAGTGCAATCCATGTTGTGATTTGTCTTGGTTTGACTTAGTTTAGACAATTACTGGTTTGAATTGGTTTAGACATTCAAAAATAAACGGAGAAAGCCTGGTCTCTTACTCCGAAACAATAATAAAATAAAATAACAAAAATAATTGAAAGACATAAATTAAACTTCACCTCACTAGTATTACCTTGATCGGTATAAGAGTTTCGTGTTGATAACATGTTGTAAACTATGTGAGATGAAAAAATATATTTGTTTGTATAATTGAGGAAAAGTAAAACTGAAAGGAAAGTGAGAATTTGATCTGATTCTTGTTATTTAACTTTCATGTGTGTCCTTTAACAAATGAAGCTCGACACATATTTATAGTAGTTGGGAAAGTCGGTTGATTATAAACCGACGTAAACAAAAAGAACATAGGATAAACATTATCCTTTTCTAAATTAAAATAATTAATATCTTAACACAAATAACTAAAACTACATTCAGATATTAAAGTGGTTTCGTGTTGTCGTTTATCACGGTCTCCGGTTCGAACCCTGACTAAGCCAAACATTTTAACTTTTACAAAAAAAAAAAAAAAAATCTTTGGTAATTTCCGCATAAATAGTGTAAATAGTGTTATCTTGGACCCATGTAATTTAAATAAAATCTGGTGACGAATTTTAAACGTTCTGACAACAATTTGATCAACATTGATTATTATACCACTTTTAAGAATTGTGAACAAAAAGGTTTCGTGATGTAGTTGGTTATCACGTCAGTCTAACACACTGAAGGTCTCCAGTTCGAACCTGGACGAAGCCAAATTTTTTTATTTTTTTATCTTAAGTTGATATTATAAAATGGACCAAGAAAACAAGCATATTCGTTACTTCTGGGCCTCGAATGTATTCAAACAAAACTGCGTCCTTTTGTCAATGGTTTTTGACTTTCTTTTCTTTCGTTTACTTCTTTGCTCTTAACAAAAATTATTCCTTTGATTTAATAAAACCTTTATAATCTTTCTCGCTACTAGACTAATTAAAATCCACAGGACTTGAACGTCATGATATTACGAGCTTGAATTATCCAATTCAGTGATATATCTATGTAATATGTATAATTAAACTTTTGATGATTTATTGATATCCAATCTCTATGACTTGTTCCAAAGTGAATTTCTTACAGTTTAAGAAACATACATTTGATCATAAATATCTGAAACAATTGCACTAAGAAAAAATATTCTGAAACCAAAAAGAATATGTATATATATCATAGATAGAGATTGAATTCAGTGAGGGAAAAAATGTCTTTAACAGCTACTCACAAGGTTTTACCAAAATTGCTTGGTGGGAGATGGAACTACTTGGAATTGGTGTGATTGGCATCGTTGAGTCCCTGTGAGAGAAGAAGTAACTAACGCTCAAAGACAATGTTTAGGGAAAGAAAAAACAAAAACTCTTAAAGTCAGTTTTTGAAACTAACTAGCCGCTTAAATGACTTGTTGTTCATGGATCTTGTTTTCTCCAACGGCTTAGCTTGATCTAGAGCCTGAGAGAGAGACAAACAAATTACAAAGCAACATGAAACTAAAGAGCACATTGAAACCCTTTAAGCAATTACAAAGCAACATGAAACCAAAGAACAAACTGAAACCCTTTAAGCACTTGAAGAAACAGAACTATAGACAAATCGGATAAGGTGATCTACCTGAATCATAGACTCCACGCGACGCCGCATCCTGGTGTGCATAAATCCCTCTGAGCACTGTGATACGAAACCATAGCGTTTTAACAAGCTTATAAGCAAAGAGCGAGAGAGAGTCTCTATGTAGTGAAAATGGAAGAAAGATTAACCTTGACGTGGTAACTAACATAAGCATGAAAGGTTGACAAGTTCCATACGGTACGATCCAGCTTTTCCCCCTCCACATGCCGAGGCATTATGACTAAGATACTCCAGTGTTGGTAGTTTCTTTCAGTTTTGGTACACTATGAATGCAGCAACTGAAACAAAACTAAGTACTTTTTTTTAAAGTGAGATGACATACCAAAAGTTACAAAACCGGCATTAGCAGATAGCGTTTCTTTAGGAGCTCCTTCTAGTTCCTGAGGTGCGGTTGGAGACCACGAGCAAGAAGGAGCACTACTAAGCGAAGCCGCACGCCTCGCCTCTACAAATTGCTATATTGTCGTTCATATGGGGGAGATGAACTTTACTTTTAGTAATCACATCAAATCAAAAACATTATTGTTCCAACAATTTTCAATTTGTGTTACCTTTAAGAATGAAGTCGCTAGAATTGTATCCACAGAGTCTTTAAATCTCATAGGAAAAGCCACTGTGACTTTATCCGCCTGTGATGCACCAGTCAAGTTGTCACACAAGAATCTAATGTAGTACAATGGTTATAATCTGATTAGATATATACCTGAGGCACGAGGAAAAACGTCTCGTTAGGTCTATGCATGATTGCTACAAGCCTATCCAGCTCAGGGGCAACCGTCCTTGTAGCTAGATGTTTCAAAATGATTTTTAAAGGCGCACCCATTACCACTTCTCTAATGGAAGCTAGCTTTGTTAATAACGAGTTTCTGTACGCTGTGAAAGCAAAGCAAGTTAAGCAGAATGAATCATGTGGAAGATGTTTAATGGTATCAAAAGGAGACTCATTGAACCTTCATCTGGACGAACTTTAGAGAAATTGAGCTTGAGGGTAAGACTAAAACCATCTCTAGGAGGGTCAAGGATCTGAAACCCTGTCCCGTAAGTGGTTTTAATAGCTTCTATAGCTCCCAATGGAAGTCCATCAAAGGACATTGCTTCAGGTGGTGGGTTTGGTAATGAAACCGATAGCAACAAGATGTTTGGATTCTTCATTGTCACCTAATTAACAATTGAAAAACATTAGAAAGTTGAACAACATCATATGAATCATAGCTGTTTTTAAACTCACCTGAACATGGTAACGAACATCATCGAATTCAATCCATTGATAATCTAGCTCCACTGCTTTATCAAGACTGAAAAATAATGATCAACCAGATAAGAAAGTATTGAACTTTTCTGCCATTCTACAAAACCCAAAAAGTATTAAACATTCCTACCATTCTACAACAAACCCCACAATTCAGAATCAAAAAAGGATCAAGAAAGTATTGAACTTACCTGCCATTCTACAAATCCCACATCCAGAATCGAAAAGGGTCTAATTGCAAATTTCCAAAAAACTAAGGTCAGGGCATAACATTTTACAAGATGATGGATTAAGAAAGTACTGAACTTTCTTACCATTCTACAAACCCACAACTCATCCACAACTCATAATCAAAAAGGAATAAGAACGTACTGCACTTTACTATCATTCTACAAAACCCACATCCAGAATCGAAAAAGGGTCTAACTGCAAACTACCAAAAAAACTAAGATCACAGCAGAACATTTTACAAGATGAGGGATTAAGAATGAAAAGGATTAAGAAAGTATTGAACTTTTCTACAATTCTACAAACCCAGTTCAGTTCTTGAAGAAATGTTTCAATAGAACCAATCAATCGACCAAACCAGCAACCTAGAATCCAAAAGGATCTAACTGCAAATTAAATAAAAGTAGAATCGAAGCAGAACATTTTGTAAGATGAGGGATTAAGAATGAAATTACTGACTTCTGAGCACGCGTCAACAGCGTTTGAAGGAGAAACCTTGAATGCGACTGCAACATCATCGGTTAACTATCTCGCACTATCCCTATCTGAATCCAATAGAAACCTCTGGGTTCTCCAATGGGATCTAATAGGAGAAGAAGAAGAAGAGCCTCGTCGGATACAACAACATTAACAACTAAAAAAAGACGACCGAGATTCTCTGTCACAACTTGAACGTTTCTTCGATAAACTTTTTGGAAATTACTCTCAGCCCAAACGATGACGTCCCTTACTTGATCTGAAATTCTGAATGGCCCTAATATGTAAATTGGGCTTATTGTACATGCATGTATAAGCCCATATCCAGCCAGTTAATGTTATAATGCACGAGCTTCAGCTGTATTGTTGCAATTTGCAAATACATGCATGTATATAGGTGGCAATAGCAAAATTAGAGATTTATATATATACTAGTATTTTGTCCCGTGCTTCGCACATGTATATTAAATATGAAACCAGAATAGATATAAAATAATAGTATTAAATTTTCTTTTTTAACTAATAAATTAAAAAAATTGTATAATAATAAAAAATTATTAGATATGAAATATCACGTCTGAAATCAATTTTACTGTCTACAAATTATTTGATAATTTATAATTTTCATTTAGAACTAAATTATTTTGTGTCAAATATTTTATGAAACTGAATAACAATGGTACATTCAAAATTAAACAAATAGATTGCACGAGAGAATGGGTGCACAACACTTAATATTATTTTAAAATGAATACATGTTTGCAATATTTTCTAAAAATATTAAGATTATATTTAATTCTTAAGATTAAAAGTTTAAATTTTTTACAACTAAAATTTTAATTTTTAATCTTACTTATTTTTATTTTTAACTCATATTATTTATTATGTTTTTTAAAGATTAAAACTTATATGTTTGGGCAATTCTCTTAAATAACCCTTTTTAAGTTTTTGTCACAAAAATAGCCCTCAAAAAATAAAATGACCAAAATAGACTTCTTTTTTTTTGAAATTTTGATTTTTTTATTATTTTTTTGAAATTTAAAACCCTAACCCCAAACCCACCACTTAACTCTAAATCCTAAAGTGCAAATTAGTTAACCCTAGAAGTATAAGTACATATAAATGAATTTTTTAGCTTCTAAAAAAAATATTTTGGTCATTTTTTTCCTTAAAAACTAACTTTATGACAAACAAACTAAAATGAACTATCTAAGGAAATTTCTCTATATGTTTTGCTTGTTTTATCAAAAAAATATATTAAAGCATAAATCATGTGTCAAAATTTGATTGGTCACGTGACTTGTGCTTTAGTATATAAAAGATATTTTTTTTTCTTTTTGTGCACAAATATATATATATATATATATTATTTTTTCGTTTTTATTGTATTTACCTTCTTTGGTTGTTATTCCTGGTTATGTTTTTTTTTTTGACCAACTCCCTGGTTATGTTGATTGCTAAGGTCACGCTTTAATTTTTTTAAAAATCAAGCACGTAAATATCATACTTAAAATGTTAATCTTTCTCTCCTCTTGTTTAGAGAGAGAGAATTCTCTCTACTTCCCTCTTACCAAATTATGAATCTTTCAGAGGGATAGAGATATCATCTTTTGTTTGTATTATATTATCGATCAATAGATCGAGTTGTTTCCGCTTGTCGGACTTTTGGTGTTCACTTCGGTGATTATGTCTTCGGCTTTGTCCGAGCTTTGTTTCCGTCGCGGAATTTTTTTGTTGTGTTTTATTGCTTCTCTTCACTATTTCTAATCTTGATCCCGGTTGATTTTCGAAAAGTTTTATTCTTCTTGTTAGTTATGCTCAGATTCTTGATCTATAAAGGTTTCAATCTCTGTTCTCTTAGTTTTTAAGCAGAGTTTCCTTGAAAATCAAGTATCTGTGTTTTTGGTTTTGCTTTAGTGAACCCGTGCAAAATCAGATGAGTTGAAGTTGTCCTTTATAAGACAGTGTTTCAACAAAGGTTTTGTAACATCCACTGAAGCTTATCACTGTTTTTCACCTCTAACGAGCCGAAGAAACCTTCTTAGATCAACGGCGACACAGTGAAGTTGAGGCAAGCAAGCAGAATCAAGGGAAACAGGTTGGAGATGAACGGTGGCCGACATGGATTCAGGCGAAGTTCTCTTTCCTCGTTTCAGGATGAGATGAAGCCACGTAGATGACACGTGCTTATCATGCAGCTGCTATACTTATTCTCTTGCGATGGGCTTCATTTGGGTTTTAATCGTTTGTAATATAATTTAAACTTGATCTCTGCTTGTAATCAGTTGGCTTTTAAGCCTTTAATGAAATATAAGAAGTCGACAAAAAAAAAATGTTAATCTTTAGAATATGCTTTACAATATAGTATTTAATTGGAGATAACGACAAAAATGAATGGAGAAATGTTTTGTATTATATGCCGTCTTCGATTTAATTTAATAAATAACTTGAAAATGACCGTTAATGTATTTTTAAAAATATTAAACTTTAATTTGGATAAGATTTTTTTTTTTTTGGTGCAAATGTTAAGATTTATACCATTTTTTAAGTTTTACATTGTTGTGGAGACAACTTATTACATGGAGAACAAAGAGAGAGAGACCGAATTAACTAAAAGGGGAAAGGAACCAAAAATACAACTGAAGCAGAGATGGGAATGAGGAAGAAACGAGAGAGGGAGCTAGGAGCCTCTCTCGGATAGCCCTGTCGATGATCCTGAAGAACGCCTCCTGCGTCATAGATAAATCCCTGAAGATGCGTGCATTCCGTTCGCGCCAAAGGTTGTAGACAATGATCTGAGAAAGGAGCTTCAGGATGACGGCCGCCCGCTGAGCATGGGGGCCATGAATCCGCTGACAAAGAGTAGCAACCGAGTCCAAAGATGAGGGCCTGAACGCCATGTACCTGCCACAAAAACAATCCCAAGTAGCAACTGCAAAGGAACACTGAAAAAATAAATGATCATGGGACTCATCAGCTGAATTACATAAGACACAATCCGGGGGTAACGATAAACCCCAAGAAATAAGCCGGTCCCGAGTAGGTAACCTTTTGAGGATGGCAGTCCAAGTGATAAAGAAGCACCGAAGAATCTCCTCCTTAAACCAAACCATTGTATGCCACGGGACAATTGGGTCAGGAATTTTGGATAAGATACTTTCAAATATTACAACAAAAGAGCCATTTGTCTCTGTTTTGCAGGCATGTATATTGATATTTCAAATTTTCTAATGACCAAATATGGAAAAAGACAAATAACATGGGCATGTGAATTACTTTTTTCGTATATCACTTCAAGTAGTCGATAAAAAAATATAAATGTAACTTAAAAGAACTGCACTGCCTATGCGAACATAAACATATTAGTAGTTTTCTAGCCCCCAAGTCTTAAGCTTTTAAAATGATCATGTGAAGCTTCCGTTTTTTGACGACAAGTATTTATTTAGGTTATATATGAAAGCTACATGAAAATATATTTAAACTATCACATTCCTAATACTATCTTTTATATTTATCTTAACTATATTTTTTTAGTATTAAAGAGATTAAAAATTTATAAAAAATTTAAATTTTAATAATCTTAAATTTTTTAAAAAACCTTTATTATTTATTTAAATAATTATTTATAATTCTATAAATCAAAGTTAAAAGAGTTTTAATGGTTAAAAAATCTACTGTTTGAAGGATTATACCTCTTTTAATTAAAAATGATTTGTGAAAATGTTCTTTTAATAAAAGTAAATATGAATAATAGTACAAAAATAAAGTAAAAGTGAAATTTTCCCAAGCTATATACCTATTTAAAAAGAAGTTTTTTTTCTTTTTGATTAATATAAAATTAAAAGGTTATTTATGTTGCACTTTAAAAGGTCTATTGAGCCTGATCGTGGCCAAACGGATACTCCCTCCGTTTCATATTACTTGTCATTCTAGGTTTATGAACATATATTAAGAAAATATATGATTTTGAATATTTTTAAAATAAATACACAATTACCTATACACCTAACCATATTTCAACCAATTGAAAAATAAAGTAGAGAATCTTATTAATGAATTTTGCATTGAAACTCTAAAACGACACTTATTTTGAAACAAAAAAATTTCTCTACAACGACAAGTAATATAAAACGGAAGGAGTATGCCATTATTAAGGAGCCCTCACAGGCAAAAAGGTCTATACACACATATATATTACTTCATCACATACAAAATTTTGTTTAAAGCATTAGAAAATTTCACTTTTAATTTCTTTTTGATACCATAATTCATATTTATTTTCATTAAGAGATTTTTTTTTAATATATCATATACATAATACCATTTTCATGTTTATCTTAATTACATTTACTATTAGTTTTAAAGAGATAAATAGATACTTATAACTCTACGATTAACTAATCTAGACTTAAAGTTTATATTTGAATGGTGAGATTTTGGAAGGTGAAGTTTAGGATTTTAATAAATATATAAGTAAATACTTAAAATTTAGAATAATTTTTTTAATAGTTTTTGTTTATTTATCTATTTAAATAATTATTTTATTTCTATAAAGCAAGGGTATAAGAATATTTTTTCTCTTTAATGAAGAAGGTATTTGTGAAAATGTTTCTTTAATGAATGTAAACATGAATAATGGTACAAAAAATAAGTTAAAAGTGAAAATTCCCCTCTCATTAAAGAGATATTTTCATAACTATTTTCTTCATTAAAAAGACAAAAAATCCTTTTACCTTTGATTTCTAGATATATAAATATAAATAATTATTTAAATAAATAAATAAATAATATAGTTTTCAAAAATTCTTTTTGTAACTATTTTTAAAAAAATTAATGAAATTTGAAGTATTTATTTATATATTTATTAAAATCATAAATTTTACCTTCCAAGATTTCACCCTTCAAATATAAACCCTAAATGTGGATTAGTTAATCTTATAGTTATAAATATCTATTTACTTTTTAAAAATTGATGGTGAATGAGATTAATGTAAACATGAAAATTGGTATTGAAAATATGATAGTTTAAACAGTTTATCTTAAAACATTTACACAAATTTGCATATATTTTTAGCTAAATAATAAATTTGCATAAGTAAGATATATACATATACTAATTAATATATATACATATATATATATATATAATGAGTAAGATCAGTCGTGACATGGTCTTCACAAAAGAGGAGCCGGCAGTGGCGTATCTTCACCCTTGAAATTATATGTAAGACGAGGTAAAAGAGATCGTGGTAGGAGCTAGTTCTCTGATCTTCTTTTATTATATATTTGGCTATAAGTTGGATAAATTTTCTTCTTTTATTATATATCTATTTACTTCTTTTATTTTCTTCTTTTTCTAATATATATTAAGAAATTATTTAAAATATTATATTAGATATCTTTTTTAAAAAATATTTTCAATCAAAAATATAATATTAAGATTTAAATTTTAATGATTATTATTTAGGATTTAATATTTAAGGATGGTGTTGAGTTTGTAAATATTTTATAAATGATTTAAAAAACTAATTTATTTATTTTTTTTAACAAAATTTAAAGTATTTATGAAAATAGTTTTTTATTAACGGTAAATTTGAAAAATGGTATCACATTTGTGGTAGAATTGAAATTCTACCAAATATTTTAAGCAATTTATTTAAAAAAATTAGGAACTTGTGAGATCTTTTTATGGTTAGTACAAATTTATAATATTGTCTTTTCTCTATGGTTGTTTAAATATTACCTTCTAATATACGAGGACTATATACTATAAAGTGTTGTAAAAACTACTTCAAAAGTGATATCAAATATGGATAAGCTGAGTCACTGCCACGCATGTTGTCAAGTACATACAGTTGGGAAGACCCCTCATTCTTTATGTATAAACACAAAATTTAAAAACTTATTTTATCTAAAAACAACATTAAACTACAAATAAAAAATTGATTCAACCAATCATAAAAAAAATATAAAATGTAATCGGTTGAATATGTTTCCATAAAATTAAAGTTAACATAAATATTATAAAGTGTAAAATATTTTGAAACATCAAAAATCTTTTAAAACATCATATATTAAAAAATAGAGAAAGTATAATATGTAACTGAACATATATCGTTGTTATTATTCATTTTTTTGCACGTACAATATTAGTATAAGTTACTTGTATTTATATCAACTGGAAGATTCATTCGTGTAAGATAGTAAAATCCTGCGTCAAATAAACTTATGATACCAAATATACGAACAGAACAATTTTCCAATTTTCTACTTTCAATTGCTTACCCTTCCAACCCAATAGCTTTTACGCTAAATGTTAGTGTAGTTGGTGCGTATGGATGTAATGAATAAAAAATTAGCCTGATTAATATGTATATAATCATATGATTGATAATTTGTTTTAAAACTGGTGTTACAAAATGCAACACGTACTGATTGATACCAAGTAAAATCAGACATACGTAGCTCACACATGTGCTAAATATGAAATTGTCGTCTAATGAAAGTGAATCCAGCGATCACATGTGCTCTCTTTAATTTCAAACCTTGCAATTTTGTCTCATTACATGTCGGGTAAACCACCGAATGTCTTGTTTGCCTATCACGGGATGCTCCACTCTATGTTCTTACTCATCAACTATCTTCTTCTTGATTCCCTTCGATTTGTTTTTACAAACATTTTGATAAAGAGCGGAAGTTTAAGTAACAAAAAAAACTGCAGAAGAACTCGAAAAGAACTTGTAAAAATGATAAATTTGTGTGTAGTTGATACCCTCGACATGACAAAAAAAGTTATACTCTTAACAAATCAAAATAGGGTCTAAAGTATTACTCCAAGTGCTATAAAACTCTGATTGCAATTATAAATATAATTCAATAATAAATAAGGTTTAACAAAGACCAAAAGTCTCTATTTATACCACTCTAAATAATTACTAATGTTAATCCGTAAAGATATATAATTATCATATCCTAAAAAGAAAAGAAAAAACATAGCTGAAAACATAAGTAAAAGACACCATGAGAACAAGACAAATGTAATTATATATATATATATACACTAGTGGTTGGTCCGCGCTACGCGCGGAATATTGACTATTTGTTATTTCCTTTTTACTATATTTTGGAATGAAATGTTGTTTGTGTGGTGTGTTAGCGTTCAAAAGTATTGTTTAAAGAATGATGGCTTATCACAGTGTGGTAGTGTGAGTGTAAGTGAGCTTAAATAGACTCCGCACACAGTTTGTGTCTATAAGTTCTTGGAAAAAACCATAAGACCATCTCTAATGAGAGTTTTTTCCATTGGAGTTCTTAATATATGTACTATGTATATGTAAATGTATATATATATATATATATATATATTATAAGCATACATATTTGTGGGGTTCCATAATTTTTTTCTTTGGTAAATTGTTTTTTTTTGAGGATGTACTAATCAACTCTTGCTGTTTTAAGAATTTGTCTTTCTGAAAGCAACTTTGTAGATCATGCAATGGTCAATCGGTTAAATTGTTTATTTGGAGGATATAGTAATCAACTCTTGCTGTTTTAAAAATGTGTACTTCTTAATGTACAACTTCGTTTCAATTGGCCTTTAACTAAGACTTTATGTCCTGCACTGATTTCATTTGTGAAAATTTTTATGATGAAAAGAAAAGAAAAGATTATATTCTTAACACATATTAGTGAAGCCTAATAGGTACATTAATCAAATATTTGTATATATGTGAGAATACAGATTTAAGAATACAATTTAAACTTTATAAGTTGTTATTAGATAAATTATTAAATTTCATAAAAAAAATTTAAATCTGTAGTTTTGACAAACTCCATGATTTAAAAGATTTAGAAAATTCTTATGTAAATGGTCCTACTAAAACTATAAATTAATAACTATTTTATTTCGTTCCTTTTTAGTTATAATGAAATGATAGAAGATTAATTTATAACTTTTTATCACTTTTCTGTCTTTCGCAATTTCTTGATGGTAATTTTTCATTATTTGAGTTACTTTGAGTCCTACATTTTACTGAAATGTACTGTTTGTATTTGGTTCGTATTTTAGAATTATTCCACTCTCTCATTGCATTTTCGTGAGGTACCCTTGACAACTCCTAAATATTCCAGACCAATGCTATCTCGCATACGGACTGAAACATCAGCTCTGTGAATCTATGCCTAGTGACTTTCCCACATTCTGACAGGAAGCTAAACCATATGAGGGCTCAAAGTAGTCACATCCTCGAACTGGAAAACATATACATGATCAGGATCGAGCTTTAATCTCAAATGCAGCTCTGAATCACCATCTCGCTTGGTCTTTCCAATACCGGTCCAGCCATTAAAGAGAATTTTCGGTTTTCTTTCTCTCAATTCAGGTCCTACCCCCAACTTAAAAGCCCCATTATGTTGCCTTTTACCACCAACTCCACAATGTGAAGAACTCTTTTTACCTGTACAAAACCAAAAATTCCAAGTGAGCAGTTTCAATTATAGAAGTATCCAGGGATTAGGAGAGCTCTTAAATCAGATTCATCTAGATAAAAGCCTATGTAAACACTGTGATAATAATAAGCTACATCTAGGAAGGCATCAAAGGGAAGATGTCATCTGAACAGAAAGGGCTAGGAATTTTATTTCCCCAGAACATTGGGAAGAAGAGTTCTCTTATCATCAGGGCCCAGATGCTGAGGAAAAGTTTAAGAGATACTTGGAATTCGTAAGGAAAATGAGCTTACTAAAAGGCGGAATAAAATCTTGGGGATCCAGAGATGTTTTCCCATCGGATCAGAGAGATGCGTATCCTGCATGGTGGTATCAATCCAACTGAGAAGCCAACACCAAAGACAAAGCAGATAAAACAAAGTTAGTTTCATCCCAAACCAGTAAAAACAGAAACTGACGGTACTGTTTAGCCAGAAAAATCAGATCAAGACAGAATTAAAAGATATATTACTTGCACTAAAATCAAATTGTTTTAGTAGATTTCAGTTGATCAAGCTACCTATCTTCAGCTTTGATCCCCATTAACGCTTAAACTTGGTCCATGAAAGTCTATGTGTTCAGTACCTCTTCATCATCATTTATGCTGCTGATGTTTGGTTCAACATTAGACCAAACATGAGCTGGTTGGAAGCATGCACTCTGCTGAACTTGATCACTGAAAGTCAATTCCAACAGATCGTTTAACTCGTCAATTTGAGTTGTCACCATTAATGGATAATTTATATCTTTAAAAGCCCCCGAATGGTTGCCCACACTTTCAATTGTATATATTACAATAACAAAAGAAGCACGTGCAGTCTTTGGCACCATCATATGTGCACTTCTTATGAGCCAGCTTAAAGGAAAACACACAATCTTAAAAGATGTAAATGTTTTGATAAAAAAAAGTAAATGTATGAGAAAAAAAGGAAGACCTTTGCAAGAGGAAAATGAATAGAGAGAACAAAAATTATACATAAGGCATCGATCGTTCTTATCGATTGAACCGGTGCTCAACCTCGCTTTTTCGGTCGACTTCGTCGGTACTTTCCCTTTTCCGGCGAGATGAAATCCAGAAGATTTGACACCGAACAGCAGCTCACACCTGAGATTGGCCATGAATATACATCTCCCATCACCTCCCTAAAACTCCATGGTCAGATATCAAAACAGCTACTAAAGAACAACAAGAACCCTAAAAAAGCAAACCTCACCATTTTTGAAGACGAAGAGTGTGACTATCGTATTTGGATAATGAGTTTCATCAGACCACTTAACAAACCACAAAAGCCCAAAAATCAAAACGAAAGTATCAAAAAAAAATTTAGAGGAAGACACGCGGCGTCTTTATAATAAGCTATTTATCTAGATGGCATCATAAGGGGAGAGGGAAACTCTATTATATATAGTAAGATATAATATTAATTTTATTTATTTTAAAGATCTTAATCCGGATCCGGATATTATAATTTTTAGGAAAATATTTGACATTCGAATATTCAAGAACTTCAGATCCAGATAAAAATAGAAAAACATAGATCAGCCGGATAAAGAATCCATATACCTTAAAATACTCTGTATACCCAATCCGTCTCAGGCCTAATGTGGTCCTTCTGTTATCTCATGTTCACCATAAACTAAACTAGATTTTGTTTGATGCCGAGATGCTTGTAACCCAGTGAGTGGTTAAGACTTCAAGATCTCACGTGACGCCGCATTAAGTCATCAACGCGAAATTTACACGCTTAATTTTATTATGAAGTAATGAACCATACACTTCAACATTATTTAATTTAATAACAGAGACGCTGTAATATTAATCTTGAAACACTAATGCTTTTCTTCACTCATTCTTTGTATATATCTATTAATTTGTAAGTATATATCCCTTTGTTTCATAATGTATGAAGTTTTGAGTTAAAGCATAAGAATTAAGAAATTTATTTTTCTCTAAAACGTATTTTACAGTTATAAACTAAAAATAATTTAATCAAATATAAAAGAGTCTGCAAAATATCATTGATTAAACAATTTTTAATAGAATTAAATTTAACATAGATTTTTTTTTTTAACATTTAACGATGACAGATAGTTTAGAATGAAACAATGAGTGCGTGTAAGTTTTGGGGTTTACTTGGACGTTTTTTCTCAGTCGGAGTTCAAGGTCTTTTTTCTTGTGCCTTACTCTATCGGTGGCGGCGGTTCTTTTGTTTGGTCTTCATGGTGTAGTTTTGGGATTCTCTTGGTATATATCTTTCCTTCGACTATAGCTAAAGCGGTTCTTTATTGAGATCGAGTAAAGTTAGGTTCTTCCTGAAACTCTTGTCTCTCATTCTGTTTTGGTGTTTATTTCTTTTTCAGGTTTTGGTAAGTGTGTATGGTGGTCTTTGGCTCGGGTTTAGATCTTAGAATCTCTATGTGTTTTTCAAAATTTTTTTTTTTTTTTTTTTAGTGTATTCGTTTTCCAAATGTACTCTCTCTATGAAATTTTTTACATTTTCCCGGTTTGATTTCCTGTAATTTTTCAAGCTTTGTTCATAGCATGTGAATATGGTGTCCATTTAATAATGTGATTTTAATATTAAAAAGAGTTTATAGTAACTAAAAGAATTTAGTTTTGTAGGGAGAAAATAGAGAAATAGGAAAAAAAGAGAGGAAAACGTTGATTTTAATTAGTTAGTGAATTATTAGTTTATGTTCATTATTTCACCTAATTTTCTTAAAAAAAATAGTAATCTATCTATATATATATATATATATATAATAGATATTTTTCTCTTCTTATAATATGTGGCAGTGATATTTTATGACGGGAAAATTCCTTAAAAATACTTAGACTAATTTACATTTGCTAATAAAATACATGAACTATTTTGGATCCTCGTTTAATACATGAACTAATTTTTGTTGCCTATTAAATACACAAACTTTTAAGATTCACAATTTTTACACATCGTTTTAGACGGCGTTAACTATATTTAACAGAAGTGACGACGGCATTAGTGTTAATTAAACATATGTTAAATAAAGTTAACGCCGTCTAAAACGATGTGTAAGAACTACGAATTTCAAAATTTTATGTATTTAATAAGCAATGAAAATTAGTTCATGTATTAAACGGAAATCCAAAATAGTTCATGTATTTTATTAGCAAATGAAAATTAGTCTGGGTATTTTTAAGGAATTTTCCCTTTTAATGACACATATCTTCATGTGTTTTGTTTTTATAGTTTATGGTTTTCTTCTTCTAGAATACTGCAATTTGGCTCAAAACTTTCTATTATGCACTTTTCTTTTTAGATTAATCCCAAAATTTCTAACTGTGACCTTAATCATTAAATACACACAAATGACTTTTAAATACAACTAAAAAATGATCAAAAATATGATGTGTCATATGCAACCTTCCATCTTCTCTATCTTTAGATTATAAACTACAATCATTTCATAGATCTAGACGATCATCGATTTTTCTCAAGAGAAAAAAATCTAAAAAATATTTAAATAGTTGTGGCTTTATTTTTCTATATGATTAATGTCTTCAAATTAAATTTTTCATCATCGAAAGACTCAAAAATATACAAAATACATTTTTCTTCATCTTATCAATATTATAATATATATTTTAAACTCATAACTAAACAATATATATTTTGCTTTATTTTTATGTTTTTTATCAAAACTAAACAAAGCCAGAAAATAAATAATGTACAATAATAGAAAAAATAGAATATGAAAATAAAATGATATGAATTTTTAGATAATAATATTAAACTATAGTAAACTAATTTATTTTAAAAACTAATTTAATTAGATATATATTAAAAATAATATGAATTTGCTATGAAATATTTTTAAGACTTGCAACTTTTTTATTTTCTTAAACTTGAATTTAGGAAACTGGATTTTAATATTGAACATGGTTACCAGCTTTAGCGAGTTCAACCGGTGTTTGACCAGGATTACTGGTTTAATAAAATTTAATTTTTAACACAAGCCCGAACCGGCTATAAGAGCAAGTCATGGTCTAAATAGCGGGTCTAATTTAAAAACACTGCAATTAACATAAACCTGTCCATCTAAAACAACTACCACTTCATTTGAAAAATATTATAAAAATATTAGGTGAAATCATCATCTATCAAAAATAGAAAGCTCCCACAAGATCTTCAAACTGAAAAAAACTCACTTGCTGGTAAAGTTTCAAGGTCAACTATCTATAATATCATACGATCGTCTATAACGTTAGTTCACATGTGGCAATAGACTTTTATGACACACATCCCCATGTATTTTTTTACATTTTAGATCTTTCTTTTTTAGAGTACTGCAATTTGGTCCATAACTTTCTAATTATGAACTTTTCTTTTTAGATTAGTTCCAAAAATTTTAACTGTGACCTTAACCCTTCTTAGTGCACACAAATGACTTTTAAATACTACTCAAAGCATAAAAATATCAAAAATATGAAGTGTCACATACAACTTCTCATCTTTCTATATCTCTATATCTCATCTTTTTCTTGATTAAAAGCTACAATAATTCCATAGATTTAAACGATCATTGATTTTTCTCAAGAGAAAAAAAAATCTAGAAATTATCTAAATAGGTGTGTCTCTATTTTTCTATATGATTAATGTCTTCAAATTAATTTTTTCGTCATCGAAAAACTCAAAACTATACAAAATGCATTTTCTTCATCTTATTGATGTTTTAAATTCATAACTATACAATATACATTTTACCTCATTTTTACGTTTTTTATCAAAATTAAACAAAGCGAGAAAATCAATACTTTACAATAATAGAAAAAAAAATCGATAACATAAAAAAGAAAATGATATGATTTTTTAGGTAATAATATTAAACTATGATAAAATTAATTTATTTAAATATATAGTAAAAAATATGAATTTTTATGAATCTTTTTAAAACTTGCAACTTTTTATTTTCTTAAACTTGAATTTGAGAAAATTGAGTTTTAATATTGAACCGTTTCACCAGTTTTAGCGAGTTCGGCTGGTGTTTGACTCGGTTTATTGGTTTAATTGAATTTGGTTTTTAACACAACCCAAAACCGGCTATAAGAGCGTGCCACGGTCTAATCGTCTAGTCCGGTTGGAAAACACTGCAATTAACATAAACCCATCTATCCAAAACAACTATCACATCACTTGAAAAAATTACAAAAATATTAGGTAAAATCATCTCCTATCAAAAATAGAAAAGCTCCCACAAAATATCTAAACTGAAATAATCTCATTTGCTGATAAAGTTTCAAGGTTAAATGTATGTGATATCACGCGATCATCTACAAAGTCAGTTTACATTGCTAAAGATAATAAGGTGTATTAATAAATAGAACATGTCAATCTTGATCAATTAACCTCTCGACTCACTTACCCGATACGAGGATATAATGAGTAGACGTCTTAATGTTCGGTAACCCATAAGATCACTATATCAAACAAATACAAGAATGTTTATTTTCATCAAAACAATATTGATGTTAGGTTTTATCATCTTCACTTGGCTATTGAATGTTTGTATCTAAATGCACTATACCTATATAGCATACTAAAGTTATGCACAGAAAAAATGTATATCGGAAAAAAATATTTAGATAAACTAGAATGACGATAATGGAAAGCTATGGATGATTAGTATTGGTAACAAATCAAAATAGTGAAATCGACAGTTACATATCATCTCAACAAAAAACATAAGAAGATGTAACTTATGTTATTATTACAAACAAAATGAAGAAATTTACAATTTTCTATTAAAATCTATCTTTATTAAAAAAACAAATTTATACGGCAATTTCTTTCTTTTTTTTACTAAAATTTGGGCAAATGTTTATCTCATTTTTCCTTCTTAAAATAATAAAATGAATTAAAAACATTATCTAATTTTGTAACATATTGTATACTAACATGTAAATAAAAAAGTGATAATAAACAAAAATATATTATTGTTAACATTCAAGTCTAATCCAAAGTATTAAACGATTTACTAAAGTAGATCATTTATAATTATAAAAAATATTATTACATAAACCATCAAACAAACATAATATTATAATATTATAAAATAAATACACTAAATTATCATAACGAATTAACCTAAAGAACTTTCTTGGATCATAACAAATTTTAGTAATAAATACACTAAATTATCATAACATTTTGGTCAGTTTTCTCTTTTTTCCTAAAGAAAAAGATATGAAAGAAAAAGATATGAAAAATAAATAGAAATATCTTAGAATAGTCTTAAAAGAGTTTTTATCACAAAAATAACATTAAAAAAATGACTAAAATATTTGATTAAAGAGGTAAATAAATATTTATATCCATATGGTTAAGTAATCTAGACTTAGGTTTAAAGTTAAAGGGTTGGGTTTGCGGATTAGGGTTTCAAATTTCAAAAAAATAAATTTTAAAAACAAAAAATGATATTTTTAGTCTTTTTTCTTGAGTGTTATTTTCGTGACAAAATCTTAAAAATGACTTTTTGAGAAAATTGTTCAAAAATAAATCAGTAAAAAAATATACATATATACCTAATGTAGTGTGGAAAAACCACCATGATTAAAAGAAAGTTCTAAGCGAGAATTCTTAGCGAAATTTAAGGATTGGTTCTTAATTTTAACAAAAGAAAAGTTAAGAATCAGCTATTAAATAAGATATTTAAAAACTGGTTCTTAACTTTTCTTTTATTAAAGTTAATAATTGATTCTTAAATTCTGTTAAGACTTCTGCTAAGAACCCTCACTTAATCATGCTCCCTCTTAAAATAACTAAACTCAAAGAAAATAAAAAGGAGTTGTTGTTGTCGGCCAAGATTTAGCCAAAGTGGGGTCCGTCGCGTAAATAGAACGGTCAACTGTAGTAGGTCAATGAGAGTGGAGCCCACAAGGCTGTTACACGTTGATGACGTGGCCAGTCGTTAGTAGCCGACACCAACGGACCAACGTCCTTCCTCTATCTTCCGACATCAATTTTATCTTTCTTTTTTTTTAAACTAAACATCAATTTTGTTCCTCTCCAATCTTCTGGAAAACCTTTAATGGAATTTTAATTTCAAGATTTCATCACTACATATTTATCTTTAATCGCTTTATTTGTTCACACAGGAGAAATATCACTTACTCGCATGTTCATATACTTTAATTTTATATAAGAGTAAAAAAGTACTCCCTCCATTTTATAAAAAGTATCAATCTAATATTTTCACATAGATTAAAAAAGTGATTACAATGTATTTAATATATTATTAATTACATATATTTGACTGATATTATTTGAGATAAATAATATTATTTATAAAATCAATGCAGATTACAATTAATTTTTAACTGAAAATAAGTATAATTTGCATTGAAATTTTAAAATGACACTTTTTGCAACAAGAAAAAGTGTTAGAATAAAAGTTATTATAAAATAGAGGGAATAGCTATTAAACGATATGGCAATAATTGAGTTTCAAAAAGAGAAATCATATATGATAGTTTTTTTAGTTTATTTTAACAAAAATAATATTTAAGAAGGAAAATGACTAAATTGGTTTATTAAAAAGGTAAATATACATTTATAACCTTAGGGTTAACTAATCTAGACTTAGGGTTTAGAGTTAAGAGGTAGGGTTTAGACTTCCATATATTAAAAAAATAAAAAAAGAAATATTAAAAATTTCAAAATAAAATGACTATTTTGATTATTTTTTAGAGCTATTTTGTGATAAAAACTTAAAAATAGCTTAAATAGCTATTTGAGAGAATTTCTCTTTCAAAAATATATATTGTATATATCAATAAAAAAATTTTAAATCACTACTGAAATTTTCTTCCTAAATTTCTCATTAATGAAATAATAAAATATTTTTTTTAAAAAAAGTGGTCAGAAACGATTGCAAATGTGGTATGACAAATTATATTGTTTCAAACTTGTTTCAAACGAATAAATAAATTGTAAATAAAAATCCAAAGTTTGGTATGCCAAATTGCTAAACATTTTTAAACGTATGTGGCGAATTCTTAAGAATTATATAGTCCTGTTCTTTTGTATTTTTATACTATTTTTATTAATAGTTCCTAATTCAAAATTTGTCTGCATTATTTCATTTGTACGATCTGCATGTTTAACTTTGATGGTTAAAACTGATCTAAGAAAATAATCCCAAAGGAAAAACTCCAACATGCATGGGTAACATTCAGTATAAATATATATTTTGGATAGTTTTCACTTTTCAAATATATCTAGAGCATCTCTGGTCATCTTGTTTATATATATATATATATATATATTAAAATAGATGAATTTTATTATAAAAATAAATAAATTAAGATTTTTCTTGGACGACTTACAAAAAAAAAAATTCCATTAAAATACTTTAATCAAATTTTGGTAAGTTTTTTAATACTCAAATTATTTTGTTACCAGGTTTAATACACTTACTTTTAAAAATATACTCATTTTAATACGCAAAGTATGCTTGTTTTAGTAATAAGTTTCAAACAAAACTTAAAAATTCTAAAATTCAAATACAAATATTAAAATTTTCAAATTTGAAGAATAGAAATAACTAAATTTTGGATGATCTTCAATTTTTTTATAATATCAATTTTAATTTTAATTTAAATTTTTGTTTGTTTTCCTCAAGTTTAAATTTTATTCATATTTAAGTTTTTATAAAAAAAATATTATCAAAATTTAGGAACTTTTATTCTTAAATATTAAAATAAAATTTGAAATTTCAAAGATTTTTTTATTTTTAAACATTTTTAAATTTTTTATTTGAAACTTATTAATATTTTTGATTAAAATTAGTACAGTTTGGTTATTAAAATGTGAAGATTTTACAAATTTTGTGTACTAAAAGTACAACTGGGTAGGGAAACAATTTAGGTATTACAAATCTTAATTAAATTTAGTTTGACTATTTTATGAAATTTTCCCATGCAGAAATACTTATTTTAAATATGCTATTTTTATTTTAAAAGAAAATTTTCATTTGTATTTGGACATTATTATTTTATATTTTAACTTCAATGGTATAAAAAATAATAAAGGTATTTTATAGTCTTATTTGTTTTGATTTGGTTTAACTATTTCAATTTGATTTCATTTAAATTTTAATAAAGTTAAAATTAAATTTTATAAAAACTGTTTACTATATTATATTATATTTAGTTATATTTATTAAATATATCTCTTAATATTTAGTTTTTATATATATACAAATTTTAATTAGTTTTGTATTTTATTTGTTTCAGTTCAAAAATATGTTAAACTGAAAAGATCAATTTGTTAATTAACCTAATGAACAGATAAAATTTTAATATTTAATTATCAAAAAATTGATTAGTATAGTTTTTGTTTTGTATTTATTGATGCACACTTATAACTAATTTTGATAAAATGTATATATTTATAATATGATAAAGGTAAGTTGATGTGAAAATTATATTTATAATTATATTTAGCTTACTTTTAGTAATGTGATATATATATATATTAATTAAATATTGATATATGAGTTATTAAAATATTTTAGTAATCTTACCAAAAAAATATTTATATAAAAAATTTACGATGATGCAGGAGTTTAATAGTCATTATCATAACTAAAAAAACTGTACCAATAAATATAAATCTTTATAAGAAAAACTATGCATGTCACAATTACATTAATGTCTTACCACATTTTTTCAAAGCTATATCATTTTTTTTTGAGATCGAATGTGGTAATAACACATATACAATTCATAGTCATAAATAATGTTCAGGGATTTGTTTCATTATTTTTTGTATAAAAAAATATTTTATTTCAAGACAAATTAGAAAAACTGTGTTATAAAGATATACATTGCAACAAAAATCTACTTCTAAAATAGAGTTTTCTATTTTAGAAGAAATATAGAGATATATTGGAAATATATTTAAATTTTAATATAATAATCCTTGTTTTTATCTTGAAATTAACAAACGCTTTGAATTCATTTTCATTTTCTTCCTATTAAAATATTTATTTGCAGCTTTAGAGCCATTTTCATACTTGTATCGGATAAGATTTATATTTTTAGACAGACTATTCCACATCATATTCAGATTTCAATTTTTAGTAATGAAAAGTAGCACAACACAAACATTAAAAAAAAAACAATTAAATAATTTGGAAGGCTTGCTTTGAAGCACTTATTTCTACATCAATACGTTGGATGGTGTCAGGTTACCATTTGTCGAGAATATATGGTTTATGATAATTTATACATAATATATTTTCTCTTGATATATGTAAGAGTATAAAACGTTCATTGCGGTACATAAAATTAACAAAATAGAATTGAATTTGTCCTAAATATTAAATTACAATAGGATTTTTAATAAGAATACACTCATCTCTACAAATTGTAAATATGTGCAAATATAATCAAATTTTCTGAAGTTTTATGTACTATTTTAGTCACATGTATTTTCTGAAGTTTTATGTACTATTTTAGTCACATGTATTGGGCAATTACATCTCAGGTATGTTTTATTTAAAATTGTCACATGTATCTGTGCTCTTATTATATATTTATCTTATTGTATTTGCATTTAGGTATTAAACAAATTAATATATGCATAAAACAATATCTTTGAAATTATTTTATATTAAATTTACTTAATTCTGATTCGCCGATCTACAAATTTTCTTCTATCAATAATTTTTATGTTTATTCATTTTAGATAATATATTATTATACACACAAAAGTCTAAGATATATCAATTTCTATATATGTATTATATAGTTTATGAATGTTAAGTCGCTATGTCATCATATTATATTTTAGCATATATATTTTATATTTATGTAAACAAAACATATAAGTTTATCAACTTAATATAATTTTATCATATTTAGTTCAATATAATAATTTTATTTTAACATGAAGTGTTATTATTATAAAATATATAAAAATAAAATTGAATTTTTATTTTTCATTTTATAAACGATAACTGAATATATATTTATGCATAATAATAGTTGATTCTAATTACAAAATTAGTTTCAATATTTACATTAAAAATTCAAATTAAGATACTGTTAAAATATTTTTCAAAATATTTTTTTACAATTTTTGATATATATATATATATTTATTTATATTTATGTTGAAAATGAAAATATATCATGATTAAAAGATTTTATATTATTAACTTTAATGAAATACTTTTTAATTTTTTATACATGTATTATATAGTTTTCTAATGTTAATTTATATTACCAACATATTATATTTTGAAAATAAATACCTATAAAATGGAATATATAAATTTAATATAATTTTATCATATTTAAATCAATATAATTAAAAAATTAATATGATTGATTGTAATTTTTAATAGATAAAATAGGATAGAATATATATTTTTCATTTTATAAAATATATTGATGTATAATAATATTTCAAAACTAATTACGAAATTAGTGAAAATATTTAAATATATTTTTTTAAAAATATGTTTGTTTATATTTAAAATGAAAAGATATCAAAACATATTATGATTAAATTAGTTCAAAGATTTTAAATGTTATTAGTCTTAATGAAATACATTTAATAAGAAATTTAAAAGATGGTCCAAATTAAAAAATCACACATGAAAGAACTCATGACTTCTATTTTAATAGATAAGATTACTTAAATGTAGTTAAAAATATCTGAAATTCACAGTAAACCAAATTCACTTGTATACTCAATAGCTTCAAGAACATGTATTTTGTTTATCAATTTTTGTAAAACAATCTTAAAATCGATTTAATTCAAATTACTCGATGTCACGCACAACTCAAACGAACTAATTCTTATCTACATGAAACTAGTGACCAAAAGACTGTAAATATGTACTCTTATTTCACTCAGCTAATCTCACAACATAAACAACCAAAGACTTGATTTCTATCATTTATCGTTTTTTCTCTCAAAATTCTAACTCTCTATAATTCTTTAATACAAATATATAAATTTTCTCGTTCTGTCCCATCGATATCTTTTTTTTCCACTGAAAGTTCATTCATCATTCTAGAGATTTAAGGATGGGATACATTTTTGAAATACAGAGTCAACAGAAATACATGTTCCCTTGAGCCAAAAGCCAGTAGAATTACAAGAATTCTCTGAAGCCAAAATAAAACCTAAAAGATTGACTAGAACAAGATAGAGAAACAAGTCAAGATCAAAGCCATACAAACTCTATCGTATGATACCGTCAAGGAATGAAGAAAGAATTAAGAGAGACACTGAAAGCCGAACTTTATTTAGGGAAGAGAAGCCATGGTGGCTCCGGAAACACACCAGAAGCCATGAGGTAGACAGATGAGAACCGCCCCCATGTAAAAGAAAAATCACACCATTTAACTTCAAACACCCACGACTAAAGATATAGGGTCAAAACCCCTCTTCCTTGAAATCAAGCTAGAGAAACCAACTCGAACCACAAGAACAACCAAACAACAACAAAATCTATTACGTTGCTAACAAGATCAAGGAAGAGCATAATCAACAAACCTCAACAGAACCACCTCTAGAAGCGACCAAGAAAAGCATCTACAAAACGGAGATCGAGGTCCAACAGCAGAAAGGAATCGAGACTCTAAAGACCCACCACCAGAACCCTAGAAGCTGAAGCAGAGCCGGAGAGAAGAACCATGCCACACAAACAAGCCTTAACCGGACCATCTCAATTGATCCTCCAGATCTGAACTTCTAAATCTAGAATCGTTCTCTAAATATTATCTAGTCAATCGAAGGATATACAACTATAAAAGAACAAAAGAAACACAAGGGGATAGTCATGGACTGACCGACGGTGGCAAGAGAGCCAAACCGCCGGCCGGAGACAGACTTTAATCGGAAGTCTAGAGAGAAGGCATAAAGACTTTTCTAGAGAAAAGGCAGAAAATACAAACACAGATATCCAACACTGCTAATAGTTACTCCAATGGAAACATACATACTCAATTTTCACCTTGTATATTATTATCCATCCCAAAATCTTCTTATAACCTTTTATGAAACTCCAAGTTCATAAGCTTACAATCTCCTCTTTTTTATTTGTATTTAAAAACTCAAGCTATCTACAAAATATTAGACACACACAAATGTACATACTATAACAGGTTTTTATAGGGTAACAATTTTTTCCATAGTTTTCATTGTGATTTTGCAAGACCTCGACCTCATTATAGATAAAATTTTATATTAAACCAAATTCACTTAGATATTGAATAGCTTTAAGAACACATATCTTGTTTATTAAGAACTTTAAACAATTTTACACAGATTTGTTTGATTCAAACTATACGACATCTTACGCGACTCGAAATGAACCAACTTTTAATCTACCTGAAACCAGTACCCTAACAACTGCAAATATGACCAAAGACTTGATGCCAATCTTTTTGCTGTTTTTCAATCTCTCAAACTCTTATCTTTTTTAATCCTCTAAAATGAATATATAAGCTTTTTCGTTATGTTAAATCGATATTTTCCGTCACTAGATATCAATAACAACAAATCTTTAAGTGAAGATAGTTTGTTTAATAGCTACACTGTTAATAGTTCTTCTAATTGAAATTTGCCACATCATTTAATATGTGTGATACAAATTATATTATCATCCAACTTGTCTATTATCATCCACCATCGAGAAACAATCTTAAAAGTTTACTCTTTTTTAGGAGTGTGAAATTTATGTAAAAATGTGTTTACTTTGTAGAATAAATTATGATGAAATGAAGCATTCTTTATATTTTTCTAAGCATGCTCTATTAAATAAAATAGAATGAATATCTCATCCATTCTACTAGAAAATAAACAGATTTTGGAAATAATACTCTGGTAAAATAATATTTCACTTTATCATGAGAAACACATGGTAAAATTGTTTGATCGTCTTTCTCCGAATAAGAGGCGATACTTGTTACCTAACCTGCTTTGTCTAAATATTGTAAATTTTGGTTTATTATTTGATTTATTTTACACAAATATATGCCTTTTTAAGTATTTATCTACAAATGTAATACTTGCACTTTACTTGAAGCGTTGTCCATATAAAAATTGAGGCCAACACTAAAAATTAAAAACTGATTCTATGTATATCCATGTCTAGTTTGTGAGTAGAACAATTTTGACCATATACGTAAATGTGAAGAAATTACTCTATTTATAAGTGTAGATCAAGTTATTTTTAGAAAAGTATTTTTTTGATATAAGATAAAATAAAGTTATGCATACACTATGTTGTTATAGATTTGTATCTCAAACTTATTAGTTGTATATTTTACGGAAAAATACATTTTACACAAATCTAAAAAAATTTATGTTTTTTTACGAATAACATGTATTAGCAAAGTGAGTACTAGATTTTTTATTACTTGTTACTTGATCTGTATTTATAAGTAATACTTTTTGTGATTTGATACGCAACTTGATAACAATAAATACTTGTTTTTCAAACGAATACGAGGCAAGTAATAGATATCGAATAAATATCAAGTATTTTTTGCCAGCCTATTGAAAAGGTATGGATTTTGATCCCAGAATTAACTGATATAAATTAGAGAATTTTCCTTAGATAGCCCATTTTAGTTTGTTTGTCATAAAAATAGTTTTTAAAGAAGAAATGACCAAAATGTATTTTTAGAAACTAAAAAATTCATTTACATGCACTTTAGGGTTTAGAGTTAAGGGGTGGGTTTGGGGTTAGGGTTTCAAATTTCAAAAAAAAAAATAAAAAAAAAATCAAAATTTCAAAAAAAAAAAAGTCTATTTTGGTCATTTTACTTTTTGAAAACTATTTTTGTGACAAAAATTTAAAAAAGAGCTATTTAAGAGAATTGCCCTATAAATTATCGGAATTATCAGTTACATTTCAACATTTGACAAATAGTATTCTATTCTTTGTAAAGACAGAAAAGTGCATTGATTAAACATGCAACATTTGACCAGCAATACATTGACATGTGGAGCTGACGATGAACCAACACGATTCTTACTAGGCGCCACACCAGACATGGCTCTTCTAGTCACTACCACGTCACTCTCTTCTTTTAAGAAAAAAGAAACGCATCACCTTTCTTTTACGTTGTTCATATAACTTTTTTTTCCCGACATCAACATTTTTGTTTGTTTTCGAGATCTTATTAGTCTAATACTCCCTCCATTTCAAAAAGATACATATTCTAAAAAAAAAGTTGTTTTAAAATAATATATTTTTACATTTTCAATATAATTTTTGTCAATTAATAATGAAAAATTGTAAAGTTCAAAAACATTAATTGTTTTTGTAAAATTTTATTGGTTTAAAAATATAGAAAATATAAAATTACAGAAAATTATGCATTTATAATTAAATTTTCATATGTTTTATTAAAAAGTGTAAAAATCCTAAAAGATATATCATTTAGAAACGGAAGGAATATCTTCTAAATATAATAATGTCTTTTGTCATATATATAGTGTCACATATATAGTGTGAATACGTTATAATACATAATCCACATTTAATTTTTTACTCCATCTGTTTTTATTTGTAGGTAATTTTAACAAAATAGATTTGTTTCACAATATAAACTGTTACAGAATTTAAAACAATAAAATAATATAATTTAAAAATATTTACTTACTTTTTTCACTTTTTTCTTTTATTCTTCTTAAGAATAGCAATAACCTCACTTTTTAATTAAATGCTCTAGACAAAATGAATGTATTATAGATAAAGCAACGTGTTTTCCTTATTGATTTCTAAAAAAATTAAAAAAAAAACTGCATGCTTTTATATTAAACTACCTACAAATAAAAATAGAGGGAATATCTTTTTGAAACCCAGTATCTAAAGTGGATAGAATTTTTATGCAAAGATCCGTATCATCTCAAATTGGACTTGAGGTTGGGGGATATAAATGAATAGCTAAACCATTGAAAATTAGTAGCTACAGCTTCCAGACCACATGACTTTTAAAAACATAACACAAACCACCATCTTCCAACATAAAAATAAATAAATATACGACCTGCTGATTATTCGCGCAGATCTCAGTTCTATAATATAAAAACTTTGTAACATTTATCCACAGGACTTTTGTTGTATGGATTACGGGTCAAACTTCTTCTGACGTAAACCAACAAACCTGATCCATGCAATGAATTAAAAACAAATAAGTTTTTAGTTTATCATAAAATTGTAAAAAGAGCATGTACTTTGTTAGTCTGTCTCAATAAGAATAGGATAATCCAACAAAAAACTCCTAAATAAACGTAGATGCAACATTTGACCAGAAAAAGAGATATGACACGTGGTGCTTAGTAGGACAACACTGATGGGGTTGGTGAGTGACAGACCCACCGAGCAACTCAGAAGGGCCTCTCTCAGGCTCTCACATTCCTGGCTCGTGGGTTGCAGTGTCATGTCCCTAAATAATAATTAAAGATATTGACGAAAAATAACTCGATTGTACGCCTTAACAAGTGTTCGATCGATATGATGTCTTATTTCTTTTGTCCCACTTTACTACCTTAAGCAGGTGTAATAACTAATTCTGGGTCACTGTTATAACTGCGAATTAATTGCAACTCCATGGAATTTTAGAAAGAATATAAAAAACTTAATGCCTAGTATTTAATATTGTAAATTTTGATTTGCCTTAAAAGGATTATGGAGAGTTAGAACTTTGAGTGAGAGAAAACAACAAAGGATTGAAATCAAGTATTTGGCTATTCGTGTTGAGAGATTAACTGAGTGAACTAAGAGTGGGGATTTGTAGTCATTTAGGTAAAGAATTGGTTGTTTTGAGTTGTGTGTGACGTTTAGTAATTTGAATTAAATCAATTTTTAAGATTGTTTTAAAAAATTAATAAACAATACACATGTTCTTGAATCTATTGAGTATACAAATGAATTTGGTTTACTGTGAATTTTTAGATATTTTGAAATACATGTAACTACTCGCCTTACAATAATTATTGTAAGAATAAATAGAATAATAATAAGACCCATGTTAATATAAACTCATTGGAGAGCAAAAGATAGGATCATTTATCATTAAGTGTGCATCTGCATGTATGGTGTATGAATGTTAGTTGGTAGTTATAAGTTTGGTGGGTTTCTTGAAAGTTAAACTATTAAAGATTACTCCTTTGACACTTTCTTTAATTTTTGGTGTACATTTTCTTCTAAAAGACTTGCTTCCTCTTTCAGATTTAATTTCTAATATTTCCATTTACTTTTTTTATCTCCAACCTTTCGGCAAAGATAAAAAGCACACATCTTTAGATTTATAAAAAAGGTTGACAGTTTTACAAGTAACTAATATAAAATGTATTGTTTCCATTCATTCTATTCAGGAAATAGATATAGAATGTTTTTTTGCAAAATACAACCGTACACTGTGATTATATTTGTTCAAGTTAATAAGATTTAGTTTTAAGTGAAAACGGATTGATAGATAAATAAAACATCTCTGATAATGTAAAATATGTAAAAGGTAATTGCTTTTACAAATGAAAACTAGCTATAATATTTTAGTATCGATCATGGAATTTACATCTCTTAGTTAATTCTCGACCTATAATATATTTACTATGTCCATCCATCTGTTCACAACTACTATAAGAATGTTGCATTAGTTTACTTCCAATTCTACATATCATTTTTGTTCATGTTTTTTTTTCCTAAACTAAAACCTTAATATGTCAGTCATCCATGAGTTAGACTAAACTTGCTCAAATGTTTTGGAAGATGACTTTAAAACAACAAAAAAATGACATAGAGAATATTTATGTACCATATCGTTATTTAGTTGCTCACGTTATTATAAAATTTATATTATATTAACATTTACACCAAAGAAAAAATTATAGTATATTTTACTATAGTTAAATTAGACGTAGAATTTCAAGATCTAGAAAATAAAATCAATATAATTTAACAAGGACATAGCAATCTATCAAATTGATTGGTTTTCAACATCTTCAGCCCCACTTGTATTTTTCACTATAAAAATAGAGTTTGAAGTAAAACTATTGAAACCTATTCTATTTTCATTCTATAATAGTTTTAAAATAGGTCTACTCCATAAATAAAATATTTTTTTGTTTATTACTTTATGTTTTATTCTATAATAAAGTAACACTGAAGTAGAACCTGATTTTATAATATAACTACTGTATTGAAAAAATGATTAATTGGAAATGGTTTAGAAGAACAAAACACGTGTATCTATATTCCAATTTGATACTATGCATGTTTGTGTTACAAATGAAACATTTAAAAAAAAAAAAAAAAAAAAAACAACATTGTTGGGCTCAATGATGATGGATTGATTTTGGATTTGGTATTTTTTTTTTACTGTAGAACAATCAGTGTACCGTAAAGACATAGTAACTAAGTTATTATACGATTAGAATCATCATGTCTAGCATGAATGATTAGGCAATACGAGGATCCACCTTCAGAAAACCTGATATTTGATGTTAATTTTCTTACAAGCGCTAAAGATCTAGTGGCTAGTAATTTTGTAATTTGATTTCTTAATTGTAGTCTGATGATTATTGATATCGATTACTCAAAACATTATTTGTATATAATATAAATAAAAGGGGTTGGGGGACTGGGGAGTGTATGGGGAAAACGGATAACATTAAAAATGTGAACGAAGTCGTTGTAAATTTCCACGTTTAGACGGACAGAGATCAAACCGGTGGGTCCGGTACGACCAATGCTGGATCTATAAGACTAGAACTGTGTTTTACCTTCTTTTTCTTTGTCACGCAACTGTGTAAGTTTTACTATTAACGAAAATTACGAAACACGGAACAAATACAGAAAGCCAAAACACGTCGATACCGGTTAAGTCTAGGGCTGGGACATTCAACCGGAACCAAGTATTTAAACTGGATCTGATCCAAAATGGACCTGTTCGGTTCAGTTCGGGTCATAGTATATTTAACCGACGATGAATATTAATATTGATGATTTATAGGTATCAGTCAGTTTTTACCCAAAATTGATTGGATACCCTTTTTAACTGAATTATATGTTTAAAAACACATAATTATATTTTATGGGCAACAAACCCGAATTGATTAGGCGATATACAACACCACTAAACTACCTCAACTTTATTATTTTTAACTACATATTATTAATATATAGCCAACTTTTTCATTTTAAATAATAAATTTATTTTTAAAAGTATAATATTTCAGATATAAATTTATATATTTGAACCGATCGGAAAACGGTCGGAACCGATCTGAAACCGAACTATAAATCGACCAAGTATTCATTAGATATTGTTTCTAAATAACTGATTTACCCGAAACCGAACGAGTTCTACCCAAAATCGATATGAATACCTGAAGTCCAAACCCTAGTTAAGTCAATTTACAATTATTTATTTTTCTTAATGGTGGAAGTTCCGCTCAATACTTTAAAAATAGCATTTCACACAAAAAATAGTTTTAACTTGGAATTAAAAAAAAAAAAATTCTTGCATTATCCCTATGCTATCAACATTCTAATAAATTTAGATAAATTAGATGAAATAACCAATAAAGAGCTATAATTCACTAACTAACTAAAACCACACATTTTTTCTTCTTTTTTTCTATCTCTTTCTCATTTTCTCTATAGACCTTTTTTGTTATTTCACAAATAAACTCACAACTTTACTTTCAATTATTATTTTTTAAATAAAAAAATCAGAAACACGGTAACCAAAACTCGAAATCCTATCAAAATTAAGAATTTTACATAATTTTAAAAATGTACTGGAAAAAATATTTTTAAAAATTAAGAATTTTACATAATTTTAAAAATGTACTAACTTACATTTTATATTCTCTAAAATAATTTCAAAACCATCAAACTCAGAAAAAAATGAACAAAAAAAAACTGATTGGACATCTTCACTCCAATTTTTTTAAAAAAACTATTGTAAGAAATATGGTGATAAATTATTTAGCTACATAACTGGTAACTGGTTATTGTATCTGTCAGCTTAATTGTAAGAAAAACATTTATCTGTGTTGTACAATTTAGATGAATGGACAACCACAACAAAAAGAAAGAGACAGAAAAAGAAAGATAAAAGAGTCTCAAGATAAAACTAGTGATAGCGTGAGAGAAAAACAGTGATTAGTTAATACCGTTATAGTGGTCCATTTTATTGGTCACATATGACTCAGAGTGGTAAAGACAGGCCAATAACTCATGTCCTCTAACCTTTCAAGATTTCACATCTTAGGCAAAACTAGATCTGAGCGTTCAATTTTCGGTTCAGTTCCAATTTTTTTTGTTTGTTTATTTTTTAGAAATATAGAAATCATTGAGTTATTTATAAATTCAGCTTGGTCTCGATTTAGTTATTTTGGTTTTGGTTCGATATGGTTAACAATGTTAGAACCGAATAATATCCGATAAAATTTTAGTTCCAGTTTGGTTTTGGTTTAGTTCTATTTTTTGGATAATTTAAAACAATTGGGGTAAAAATTAGACTTTTTAATTTCCCCGGATTAAGAATAGGATAATTTAGATAATTTAAATAAAAAATATTTGGATAATTCCAATTTTTTAGCTAATTCGGATAATTTTAAATATTTTTGATTAAATATATTAGAGTAGTTCATTTTCTTGGCTAGTTCCGTTTATAAATAGTATTTAAAAATAGAGAAATTCCCTTAGATAGCTCCTTTTAGTTTATTCTTTACAAAAATAGTTCTTAAGAAAGAAAATGATCAAAATAGTTTTTTTAGAAGCTAAATTTTTTATTTATATGCATTTATACCCCTAAGGTTAACTAATTTAGATTTTAGGGTTTAGAGTAAAGGGGTGGGTTTGGGGATAGGGTTTCAAATTTCAAAAAAAAAAAAAAAAAAATTCAAAAAAAAAAAAATGTTATTTTGGTCATTTTATTTTTTAGGGCTATTTTTGTGACAAAAACTTAAAAAGGGCTATTTAAGAGAATTGCCCATAAAAATATTTCAGTTTTAAAACTAAAATAGAATTAATATTTTAAGTGTAAAAGCTGTATTTTAGGTACTCGGACCCATTCAATTCGGTTTTGACTTTTCGATTTCAGAGAAATAGGAATCACTTGGCTATTTGTAAATATCAATCAATTTTGGCTTGATTTTTTATTTAATTCTGGGTTGGTTTTCAATTTTTATGTTATATGAATATGCCTAGGCAAAACAGAGGACCCTAGAAAACAAATCAATATGAACAAAACAACAAGAAGTTGCAAGTTAAAGCATTTCTAATTCATTGTTTTTTCCATCTTAAGATGTTAACATAAAAGAAAATATAGTACAACACATATGTTTCTTTCTCTAAAATTGATTACTATTTTTTCTATATAATTTTGGGAAAATAGGACTCCTCTATTATAGAGTCAAACTTTTTATCTACAAAATGATATTTAATTTTTTTAAAATTTTATAATTATATCCAAAATATTTTTTCTTAAGGAAATACAGTTTTTATAAAATAAAGTCACATTTTCATTTGCAAAATTGTATTCTAAAGAAACTTTATTTTAATTATCTAGAATTTTTCAAAAATTACTCAAAATTTCAAGTTAAATACAAAACTAACCTATTTTTTGTCAATACTATTTAGCCATGATTAACCCATACCATCCTTAGTTTTTTCAAATATTTACAAAATTGCCAGTATAATTTAATTTCCTTTTATTTTCAAAAATAACAAAAAAACAAAAATACCCTAACTATTTCTTCTTATTTACAACAATGCCACTATTATCAATTGTTCCAATCACCATGAACAACAATTTTTGAACTCTTAAAGCTCATGAATTCAATTTTTTTATCAATTTTTTTCTTAATTCAACACCAACAAATTTTAATTTTCTCTCATTTCGTCTCCACTTTCATCTAATTTTTTTTATAACTTTCATTTTCATAAACACAAGTTTCATATTTTCGTGATTCTTCAGTAAAAAATCGTCAAAGTTGCTTCCTTTTGCTCATATTTGGAGTTTTAACAAGGGAAAAGATTGGAAACGAGCTTTAAACCGGAAAAGATAACTATTTACATTGTTTTCATCATTTTCAGATCTGTATCGCGATAATAGATTGTTTTGTTTGTCTATCATATATGTAGACTTACGATGTGATCTACTTGTTAACGCATATGTTAGTTTTGTAATTAACTAAACTTATATTTTTGGAACGCATAATTCCCGAGAAATCTACGTCTTTACCTTTGAAAAAAAAACTGGTAGACTTACGAAGAAGTCTACGTAAAAGAGGTAAGTTAATTTTGCGTTTGACCAAAATTTTGACTTCTCATAGTAGACTTCATCAGAAGTCTACATCAAGTAGATTGTCCAGGTAAGGGTCAGTTTTGCATTTGATCAAAGTTAGTTTTGTGTTTGACTAAAATGTTAAAATATTAACCAAAATGTAATTAAAGTATAGACTTTATAAACAATCTACATTTTTTTTTCTAAGATTAATAGACTGCATATAAAGTCTACTATTTATTTTGATCAAACACAAAACTAACACTTCGGATTTAAGAGTGGACTTTAGATGAAATCTACCCGTAAAAAGTCAAACTTAGTCAACTACAAAACTAACCACTTTAAAAAGTAACCAAATGTAGATTGCGTATGAAGTCTACTTTTGAAAATCAAATACTGAGTGAATTCAGGTCAATTGCAGAACTATTTTTTAAAGTATATACTACATATAAAGTCTACTTGTATAAAATCACAATTTTTTAAAATACAGAAAATAACCTACAAATTTTACAATTACAAAAAGTAACCCAAAGAGTAGACGTCTATAATAGTCTACATATGTAGAGTGAAAAGAAAGTCTACCATTTTGCAGACCTCATATAGTGTCTACGTATAAAATTAAAAGTGAATTTGTGTATTATTCATTAAGGTTTCTCACAATTTTATTGTTTTATTGTGAATTAGTGAATCATAATGGTCTTAAATGATATTTAAAAGTTAATATGTTATAGTTATGTAACTATCAATTTTTTTCTTTGACTATGTTGTTAACTAATAAGTGATACTTCCCTTATAATCTATAAATGTAGACTGCAAGTGAAGTATTTCTCGAAAATCCTATTAAAAGGCATTTGTGTATTATTCATCATTTTCATCATTTTATTGTTTTAAAATATGTATTAATGAATTTAAATGGTCTTGAACGAATTTCAAAAGTTAATAGGTTATGGAGCTATCAATTTTTTTTGTTTGACTATGTTGTTAACTAATAAGTGTAGACTTATTTTGAAATATGCTTGTGTATTTTTATTTTTTGACGTATACACTTCAGAGATATTTAAAAATTTTGTGATAATTTTTACTCTTGAAACTTTTTGGGAAGTTTTTATATATTTTTTTGTCTGACATGTGTGTTAGTTATTCTTTTATCTTATGGTGGATTTATTTGTTTTGTTGATTAAAGTATCTTGTGAAAAAATTGATATGTAACAAAAAATAATAATATCATACAAGTGAAATACAACTAAATACTATGTTTAAAATTATGCATTAAGATAATTATTTACAAAAAAATATTTTATTATGATAAATTATTACAAAGCAATATATTTTTTCTTTTTAGAGTTTGTTTGATTGTTGATAAATTTGATGGCTCAAATGAAGTCTTGTAAAAGTATACATTCAAAATAAAATAAAATTAAGAGAAAAACATAATATAAAAAATTTAAAATCATATTTTAGTAGTATTCTTACGAAGCCTACTTAAAGTTCATGGTTTAGTTAACATTATTTGAAGTCTATTAGTTGTAGTTTTAAGTAGACTTCATTAGAAGTCTATAATAACATAAAATTTTCAGATCTTAAAAAATGTACATTTAGTAAATTTGAAAATAGTTTTAGTTCATAAAAAAAATAAAAATAGAATTTATATGCTAAAATAGTATCAAAGCAAAAACATAGGAGATCTTATTGGATCAAGAATTTGAAAGGATTTCATTTTTTAAATCTTCTCTTATTGTATTTAAATTTTTATAAAATTCTATATGAAATCCAAGTTTATTGGATTAATCATTTGCATAAATTCTCTCAAATTCCAGCTTACTGAAAAGTATGGATTTTGTTGACAAAATATATCAAATGAGATTTGGTGAATTTTAAATAATATTTTATAGTGATAAAAAATGAATCCGAATACAACCTCATATGATAGTATTTGACACTTTTTAAAAATAATAAAATTTACTTTGCATTTAAAAAAATAAAATCAAACTATTTGAATTAAAAAACTGAAAAATCGATTTTTAAAACTTTTATATGTTTTATATATTTCATAAAACGATAATATATCAAATTACAGTAATTTAAAAAATTAATAATTATTTTAAATAAATAGTTTAAATGTAAAAGCTTTTGAAAACTCTGATTTTTTTTCTTCAATAAACCATAAAACTTGTAACAAATCTTTTTAAGATTTACTCAAATCTTGGAATTTTTCCGATTTATCAAATCTTGAATTCTTTCAAATCTTTGTTTTTATAAACCCACATAGAGTTTAAATCTATAAAATTATTTCAATATAAACACAAAAGTAGATATTTAAATCTATATATGTAAGTCTTATATTTTTGGAAAGATGGTCTGAAACAATAGAAGAAAATAGCTGCAACATACATTTATGGAATAAAAGATTTAATTTGGAATCTGTTGAAGGTATTCCTTCCATCTTCATTGCTGGGAATCCTTTGAAACTTATGGAATACTTTCCATTCATCATCGGTGTGACAAAATATCTAATTATATTGTTTTGAAAAAACATTATCATTATAAGATTTAATAATAAAGTATTAGTATCATTATATGTTAAATAAATCAAAAGATAAAACTTACTTCTCAACCAACTATGATGAAATGTATGACAGACATATTCGAAGACGGTTCTTCAACCCAAAATTTCAAAAAAAAAATTACCTAGATTTTAAAATCTGGAAAACTTTCATTTAATTCTGAAAATAAAAACTCATATTACTTCTTGAGAATTAGATGTTCTTCAATGGTGTTACTCTGATTGTATTGAGATCCTTTTTACTTATATTATCTTTTACATCCGGTTATATAATCAATTGATGATATTTTCTCTTATTTTGTGTTTATAAAAATTCACAAGTTCATCTATATTTCATTATTTTTGTGCATCTATTTTTTCATCAAAATAATTTTATTATTATACACAAAAATAAAATATGTAGTATAAATATAAAATATTTTGTAAAAGGTTGTTAATGTTTTTGTACCCTCTAAGCTTCAAATAATATGCTTAAACGCTATTTCTATATAAGATTCTTAGTTACCATTTAGAGAGTTCATTCATATATGATTTTTATGATTTGTATAGCTATTAGATGGAAATAATTTTATGTTTATGCAATAGTTTTATTGGTTAATATAAGAAGATATTAGCGGTTCAATAACAAATAAATCAAATAAATACAGTAGTATAATTTTTTAACCAAAATCTGTATTATTGTTAAAATTCTGATTAAAATGAAAAAACATAAATACCCAAACATTGAATAAATTAAAGTAACAAACCACAAAATCTCTGTTTTAAGATGTAGATGTTTCTTTGTAGGTATCCTAAAGTTTCTTAAATGAATTCAATGTACGAGAGTATATGAAATTAACTTCAAACGGACAACTAATATCCTTAAAATATTATTTTAACCACTTAGAAGTTATTTTGTTGGGGAAAGTATAGTTTTGTTAGGAAATATATCATTTTGTTATCTTCGTTTTGTTTCTCCATTATCCAAGACATGTCCATGTACTTTTGTTTTGCCATCTAAATTTCTAGAGTAGAAATTATATTTAAACAAACCATGAAACTTTTTTATCAACCGAACCATCACATAAAACCATACAACTTTTGTTGGGTTCATACGATATCAGGTCTGTATACGGCCAAATCGAACTATGAATTGGCATTCCAATTACATAAAGACCGAGAGGAGCAACAAGTTCTGGAACCAAACCTAAATCCTTACTATTTAAGGTGTAGAAGGTAAGTACGCCCAGAAAAAATAAACATTTCTTATGGCGGTGTTTGACGGGCTGTATGGCCGTATGTAGTAGACTAGCCGACCGCCACTGTGGGAATGATCGATCATGTCCCAGATGTGTTGAGGATGAGGAATCCATAAACCATCTTTTATTATGATGTCCCTTCACCTTCCAGACATGGGTATTATCAGACATTCTATCAGCTTCATAACTTTTTGCGAATGACCTTATCTATGAAAATTTGAACTTCCTTTGGGCACAAACATGAGGCATATTGGCGAAAGCCTGGCAAAATTGTCATTGATTATGTGGTATTTATGGAAAGACATAAACAATAAGCTTTTCAACAGCAAATAAGTTTCATCTATGGGTATATTGCAAAGGGCTTCTCAAGAGAGTGAAGCATGTAATATGGTACAAACAGTGACAGAGGCGCCGAGGCAAAAGAGGAACCCCAGTAAACCAACCTAGAGAAGATGTATAAGTCATTCAAACGAAAATGTCAAGTTGATGCATCTTGGGCAACCACCCAGTCTACTTTTGGTGAAGATATGATTATAGAGTTGGAGTCGGGGATTACTCTCACTGGATCGTTCGGAATGACTCAAGTAATTTCACCCCTTCATGTGGAGTTAAACACATTGTCTTCGCATGCGGTTTAAAACTATGCACTTCAAATTGGATTGCTTACAAATGGTAAAGTTGGTCGTTGAAGAAGATTTATGATCATCTTTAGAGCATCTCCAACCCCACTATATTTTTTACTCTAAAATAGAGTGGGAAATAGAGTAATGAACAAACAAAAAAAACCATTGCTTTATTTATAAAGTAATGGCTTTTTTGTTTGTTCATTTATCTATTTCCCACTCTACTTTAGAGTAAAAAATAGAGTGGGGTTGGAGATGCTCTTAGTTTTGGAATGAGATGAACTTTTTCACCTTTGTTTATTATCACCAGATTTTCTTATCTTTTATTTCTCTTGACCCATGCTTGAAAGCGCATAATATTTTATGATGAAAAATTTACTAATAACTTAACACAAAATTTTGTTTATTTGTAAGAATTTTATGTATTTAAAATATTTTTGCATTTAAATCAGTATTTTTAAATTCAACCTAGATCCGTGGACAAACCGGTTAATCCGGTGATCTGATAATTTAATTTAAGTTTTTAAAAGTATCCATATTTGAAACATGTAAAAATCATTAACATTCGAGACTAATCGATTGAACCGATAAATGACCAATATGTAATCCAATTTGATTTAAATTGTTATAGTTTCATAATGTGTCATCTTTTAATCAAAATTTTAAAGTTCACTGTTTTACAATTTTATGAAATTATAACCTTTCTACAAAATTTTGATAGAGAAAAGATAGATATAAAATAATTAAGAACTATAAACATGTTTTGATCATATTACTCTTTTTATATAGCTTAATTAACTTAATTATAATTGTTTTGTGTAATTTATCTTGTTAATAATTTGGTTCATATTATAATCGTTTTTTTTTTACAATTAGAGTTAAGTATTTTTCTTCAAATAATATATATTTTGAAAATTTTTATAATTTTTTTGTTATTATATTTGTGTACAATGTAATTATTTTTAATGTATTGTGTTTATATATATATATATATTTATGTAATTACTATTATTGAATTATTATGTTACTTAAATAAATGATATAACCATTATTTAGAAAATATAAATAAAATAATTTGTTAATTTAGTTGATTTGTTATTGATTGAAATGTTGTTATAGTATCTAAATGTGAAAAATAGGTTTTATTTATTTTCTTGTTTTAGAAATTATTTGGATTTTTAATTATTTAATTTATCTAACTAATTTGAAAGAAAATTGTTAAAAAGTTATTAAAAAGATAAGATCTAATGTTTTATATTGTTTGAATACAAGATTATTTATAGTGTTGTTTGGAAACATGTATAATAGTATAAAAAAATATTAGTAATTTAAGATATATTTAACTAGTAGGTGTTTGCCCGCGAATTCGCGGTTACAAATAGTTTAATTAATAAAATGTTTTTATGGCAAGATAGAAATTGTATTTTTGGAAACTGAATGTAAAATTATTTTGTGATATTCTATAGTACATAATAACATTTATATTATTTGAATAAACTAAAATTTACAAATATTTTTAAAATTGTGGCAAATATAAGTCTACGCATACACTATAGTACATAATAACATTTATATTATTTGAATAAACTAAAATTTAATTATATTATAAAATAATGGTAAAAAATAAAATTTATTAAACTATTTTATATAAACTAATAGATTTTTTTTAAAATACAAAAGTAATTAAAGTGTAACAGTATTAATATAATTTTAATTTAAAACTTTAATTAATTAGGTATTAAACTTATGGTACAAAAATATTGATTAAAACATTAATAAATTCAATTACATTAATAATATTTCAATTGTTTCAATAGATAGTGAAGATTTAACTCAAATTTCATAGAAAAGTAATGATAAATAGTCTCAAAGAACTTATATCAGTTACCAATAAAAAGAAAATTTTGGTTTTTAAGTAGAAAAAAGTAAAAAGAACTAAAAACTAGTTTCTCTAAAAAAATAAGAAAGCTACTTTGCCAAAATTATAATTGGGTAAAAATATATTTTTGAAAATTAAAAATTAAAATTAGTTTAAAACTCTAAACAATCAATCTCGTATATTTAGTTTAAAAATTTAAAAAGATTAAGTCAAAGATTAAGATTCTGTTTTAATAAGAGAATTTTTTTATAACATTACTATTTAGTATTTACTGTTACTGTCCACCTCTATAATTTTCCAAATATTGGTCCACTTACGTCGGTAAACAAAATAAATAGTATAATATTACTGGTGCACTTTTTTGGAACTGTGTTATAGAAATGAAATAACTATGAAATATATTGTCGTATACGCAAATATATCCGTTTATAGAAAATCAAAGGCCAATTCTATTAAATGGTCTTTTTAAGTTTTTGTTATAAAAATAGTCCTAGAAAAATAAAATAACTAAAATAACATTTTTTTTTTTTGAAATTTTCAATTTTTTTATTTACTTTTTTGAAATTATACCTCCAAACCATTTCTTAACTCTAAACCATAAAGTCTAAATTAGTTAATCTTAAAGATATAAATATATATATAAAAAAATTAGATTTTAAAAAAACTTGATTATTTTTGTGAAGAACAAACTAAAAGAGGCTAGGGATTTTTTTCAAAATCAAATACGTATTGTCCAATTTTTATTTATTAAAAGAAAAATGTGGGTGAGAGGGTTTACGTTTACATAGAGGGGTTTTTGAGAGAGAGAGAGAGAGAGAGGCGCTCGCTCGGTAGCTGCTATATAGTTACTGTTTCTCTTCTTTATAAGAACGGGTTCCGTTGTCAATGGCATCAACCTAAACTTCTCTCTTCTCTTCACTCTGTCTTCATCTTTCTCACGCTTTTCTCGCCTTCCTTTTATCCTTATCCACTAAACCCATCAAAACCCAGTAACCAAAAACACCTCTTTTCCATTTTTATTTTCAGAGATCGAAGCCGCCGGCTAAACGCAGGTCTCTCGTTCTCTCTGGTTTTCTGGGTTTAATACAGAGGAAAATGCAAGCGCTTTTAATCCAAAAACCATCCTTTTAAAATCTTAATAAACCCCCAAATCATCACTTAAGCATTTCTAAAAAGCTTCGAGCTTTCCCCTGTTTCTAGATTATTGACTATGAAACAGATAACTTTTTGTTTGTTCTTGTTGACTGATATGTTGGTTGGTGATTTCTGTGCAGGATTAGTTGATTTTTTGACTAGATTGAAAAGCAGAAGGTTATAGAAGATGAAGTACGTGCTAGTAACAGGAGGTGTTGTGAGTGGACTTGGCAAAGGAGTAACAGCAAGTAGTATTGGTGTTCTCCTTAAAGCTTGTGGTCTTCGTGTTACTTCTATCAAAATCGGTACCTTTTTTCTTCTTCTTCTTTGTTACTCTTTTTCCTTTTTTTTTTGTTTTGTTTTGCTTACGTGGAGGACTTAAATCTCCAGATCCTTATCTAAACACTGATGCTGGAACCATGTCTCCATTTGAGCACGGTGAAGTCTTTGTCTTGGACGATGGTGGTGAGGTATATATATAAAAAGAACGACTATTTTATTTCATTAGAAGAAAAAAAACTTAAAAAGACTTCAACTTTTTTGAATGTTTTTGTTTGATGTGATTTGGAATTTAAAAAAAAGGTGGATCTTGATCTTGGAAACTACGAGAGGTTCTTGGACATCAAATTAACCAGAGACAATAACATCACTACCGGGAAAATTTACCAGGTCAAGATCTAGATTGGAAGTTGCTTGTTTGGTTGCGTTAGGTTTACTAAATCTTTTTAATTGTCTTTGTCACACAACAGCATGTAATTGCTAAAGAAAGGAAAGGAGATTACTTGGGAAAGACTGTTCAGGTAATCATTAAGCTTTTTTTCTCTTTCTCATTTCATCTTCTGTTGTTGTTGCTTCTTTTTAAATTATTTGTGGTTGTGATGGTTATAGGTTGTTCCTCATATCACTGATGCAATTCAAGAGTGGATAGAGAGAGTTGCTGCCATCCCTGTTGATGGAGAGGAGGGTCCTGCTGATATTTGCGTTATCGAATTAGGAGGAACTATAGGTTGGTTTATACAATAAATACATTATTATACATTTTTTTTTTGGCTTCTGCTTCTTCTGTGTAAACAGAGATTATTTTTGTTTGTTTGCAGGTGATATTGAATCTGCACCTTTTATTGAGGCACTTGGCCAATTCTCTTACCGTGTAGGTAAGTATATCAATTGAATCCTTAGCAAAAGAAAAATCTGTTTTGTATATATGATGAAATTAACTACTGCATCTTTTGGTTGGTGGTTGAGTTCAGGCACAGGGAATTTCTGTCTGGTCCACGTCAGCCTCGTGCCTGTGCTTAATGTTGTTGGTGAACAGGTAGATACATTTTCCTGAAATGAATCAGTCATGATCCGACATCATTTGATTCTATTGTATACGCAAACTCCATTTGCTTTGTTATTTCCTTTTCAGAAAACTAAACCGACACAACATAGTGTCCGGGGGCTACGAGGCTTGGGCTTGATACCTGATATCTTAGCTTGTCGGAGCACAAAGGTTTGGTTTTGCTTTGCTTCTCCATCTTAACTCAAACCTGCTCATTACAGTCTCTATGTGTGTTATCTCCTTGATCTGGTTTAAAAGCCTCAAAACTTTTTTCTTCACTCAGGCACTTGAGGAGAATGTGAAAGAAAAGCTAGCTCAGTTTTGCCATGTTCCGGTAAGATGCTTTCCTTTTATCCCTTGTTGTTATGTTATGTACTTTAAGTCTCGGTTATTTACAAGCTTGTGTTTCTTGTTTCAGCTTGAGTCTATCTTCACTCTCTATGATGTTCCCAACATTTGGCACATTCCTCTGTTGCTTAAGGTACCTTTTCTGAACTGAAGTATTGATAGTCACTCATATATCATCATGAAAATAATGCTGAATGTGCATACTCTCTTGAACAGGATCAGAAGGCTCACTTGGCAATTTCAAAAGTGCTCAATCTTGCTAGGTTTGTATTATATTACACATCTTGTTTTTTTCTTCTTTGTTTTCTTGTTATGTGGTTGGTTGGATTTAGATTCAAATGAATTCGAAGTGATGTCTGTTATTACTGAAACAGTATTGTTAAAGAACCCTCTCTAGAGGAATGGACAGCAAGAGCCGAGTTATGTGACAACTTACATGTACCGGTGGGTCTCAGCTTTCACCAACTCCTAATAAACCATAACCTCAAATATCTTTTTTCTTAACGCACGAAACCAATTTTACAGGTGAGAATCGCTGTTGTGGGGAAATATACAGGCCTCTCTGATGCCTATCTCTCCATCTTGAAGGTACAAACTTTCACATCACCTCATGGGGAGTAGTAGATTTCTTTTGCGTCAGCAAACTCACATTTGGATAACTTTGTGTTAGGCTCTCTTACATGCTTCTGTCGCTTGTCGCAAAAAGCTCGTAGTTGATTGGGTTCCAGCTTGTGATCTCGAAAAAGAAACTGAGAAAGAGGTCAGTGAATGACTTGACTTGACTACACATGTATGCCTGTGTTTTGTGTTCACAAGTTTGTAAACAAGAATCTTGTCTTTTTTTTTAACGTTTATGCAGAATCCAAATGCGTATAAAGCTGCTTGGAAGTTGCTGAAGGTTTGAAATATTTGCCCATTTCACAAACTTCAATCGTTAAGAAGCCTTTTCTCTGTGCGTTTCACTCATCACTATTAGTATATATATATATATATATATATATCTTCAGGGTGGAGATGGAGTTCTTGTACCTGGAGGTTTTGGTGACAGGGGAGTGGAAGGAAAGATTCTTGCTGCAAAATACGCTCGTGAAAACAAAATCCCTTTCCTCGGTATATGTCTTGGGATGCAGGTCTCCGTCATCGAGTTTGCACGATCAGTTCTCAGCTTGCACGACGCAAACAGCACAGAGTTCAAACCTGACACTAAACATCCGTGCATCGTATTCATGCCTGAGGTTCTTAGATTCTCTATCTCTCTCATCTGTCCTGCTTAGATCTCAACTGATTCTCTGTGGTTTGTGGGGGTTTAGGGTTCAAGAACTCACATGGGAGGCACTATGCGCCTCGGATCAAGAAAATCCATCTTCACTGTCAAAGACAGCAAATCTGCAAAACTGTAAGAAACCATTGATATAAAGTTTAGTCTATAAGTGCTATAGGTTTACTTACCATGATGATTCTGTCTACTTACAGCTACGGGAACAAAAGCTCTGTGGATGAGAGGCATCGCCATAGATACGAGGTATGAATTTGTATACAGATTCTTTTTAATATCCATAAGTTCAAAAAAATGGGGGAGCTGTTGATATAGAGAGATACACAATACTTGCAGGTGAATCCTGAGATGGTCGAACGGCTAGAGAAGGCAGGTCTCTCTTTTGCTGCCAAAGATGAAACTGGCAAACGCATGGAGGTCTTTTTTTAATCCTTCCTTCAAAACTATTTTGTCTCCAGTTCAAATCAATTTGCTGCAAAACTCAAACCCTTGACTAATTGGCAGATTGTTGAACTTCCAAACCATCCTTTCTTCATTGGTGCTCAGTTCCACCCAGAGTACAAATCCAGACCCGGCAAAGCTTCTCCTCTTTTCTTAGGTCCGGAACCCATTTGATCAACTAGTTAGTCTCTTGAATCAACACAACAAACATTTACACTCTTTCTTTCAATTTCTTTTGCAGGACTCATTGCAGCATCGTGTGGTGAGCTAGACAAAGTCATGAATCCAGCCTCTGTTGATCAACATCTGATTAGTAATGGCCCAAAAAGCATTTTCGTCAATGGAACATCCAAGAAAGCTCCCAATGGTATGGCTGGTGTAAGATACACTAATGGATTCTGCAACGGCCTCCACACTAGATAGCTGCAGCTGCTGCTGCAGACTCTCCCTCTCTCTCTCTCTCTCTTTCTCTTTATTAGAACTGCTTCATTTTGGATTTAGTTTGGATTTTGGTTTGGTTCTTTTTTCTATAAACTTAGGATCTTTCCTTTGTAGATATGATCTAAGCTTTTATCAGGTTTTTAGACTCTTTTTAAACAGAACCTATGTTCTGGAAAGACTCTAGAAACTTCTGAAAATCGCAGTTGATAGCCCCTGCTTTGTGTTTTTTTTCTCAATCAAAAGGGATGTCATATGATCATATGTACCGTTGGAATATTTTGTATCTCGATGGTTTGAGTGTGAAAGAAGCATCTGATATATAATTCTCAAAACAAAAGACTTACGTTTTTGTGTTTCTTTCTTACTTAAAACTAAACTTTTAAGGTTAAAGAAAATGTTTGTTATTACTACCCCAAAGTTTTGTTTATATAAGAAACACGGGCTGACGATCTATTTCCCTCCAAGAAGTATTATATATCACCACATACACACAGACTTTTGACCTCGTTTTCGTTCCCCCTAAATTGGAAGTTCGAATCTTATAAACCCCCAAATCCCAAAGTTCGTACTCTGTTTCCACATGTCGTCAAAGTTATAAACCGCAACACACATAGACTTGGATTAAAGTCGGTTTACTGTTTATCATTAAACCAAAACCCATTGTTATCCAACCAAAAACCTGACTAACCACAATGATCCATTTAAGATCCGATTAAAACCCGATTTACATTCAATTACAACCCATAACTTAATGGTTTAACCCGAACCAAAAAACCCCCAAATCTCCAGTTTTGTTCATCGAAACACAAACCCTAGAAAGAGAGAGTTAGAGGCGATTTGATTTCTCTCGAAATCGAAGGCCTTAAAGGAGGATTTCGGTTGATTACGAACCTAAACAATGGATATGGTCGGTGAAAACACGATTCCTTCACTTAGGGATGAATCAGACGACGAAGAAGAGATAGAGAGACACGCTTTCAGAGTTGAAGAAGATGTAGATGCATTCATCGACGAACCTCCAATCCGACATAACATATATCCTGATAGCGAGGCTGACAGTGAAGATGATGAGGAAAACGATGATGAAGAGCAGCAAATCAAGCGGCAGAGGACAAGAGAACGTTATCGAATCAGAAGAGGTGATGGGAATTTGTTTGAGGGACAAGTATTCTTAAATGGAGTTGCATTCAAAGAGGCGGTATTGGACTACGCTTTGAAGACAAGTCACAACATCAAACAATATAGGTATGACAAAACCAAAATTGGCTTTAGTTGTGTTGGTCGGAATGTAGATTCACAGTGTCAATGACGTGTTTACTGCTCGAGTAAAGGAGAACCATCGAGATGGTATGTTAAAGTGTACAAGAATGAACATAGCTGTGTTCCAAATGGAGAATGCGAGATGCTTAAGGTCCCTGTGATAGCTAGGTTGTTTGTTGATAAGATAAGAGAAGAACCAGAGTATTTCATGCCGATGAAGATAGAAGAATTGATCAAGGAGAGGTGGAAGATCACGGTTTCTAGATCACAATGTCAGGCTGTCCGAAATAAAGCAAGGAGGTGGGTTGAAAAGGAGTATGATACTCAGTTTGGTCGACTCCAAGACTATGCTGCTGAGATTCTTGAGTCAAATATCAATTCCTCGGTGGAAGTCGAAACCATAAGAAATGATGAAAGAAACGATGTGTTTGACCGCTTCTATGTGTGTTTCGATGTTCTTAGGAGATCATGGAAAGAGACGTGTAGACCTCTTATTAGAATGGATGGTTGTTTCTTACGAGGAAAAACAAAAGGACAGTTATTAGTGGCTCTTGGCCGAGATGCAGATAATGCAATCTACCCCATTGCTTGGGCAGTTGTTCAAGTGGAAAACAAACCAAATTGGGTGTGGTTTGTGAAGAATATCAAGATGGACTTGGGTTTAGGAGATGGTGATGGGTACATTATGATCTTTGATCGTCAGAAGGTGAGTTTAATGGTTGTTGTGTATTTTTTTTTTTAAATCTTACTTATGTTTGTTCGTGCACCTTCTTCAGGGACTCATCAAAGCAGTTGAGTTGGAGCTTCCAAAGATAGAGCATAGAATGTGTGTTAGACACATTTATGCAAATGTGAAAGCGAAACATGAAAAGAAGAGTGACATGAAGCCATATATTTGGCGACTTGCTTGGAGCTACAATGAAGCTGAGTATAGGAGAATCTAGATAGGCTGCTAAACTATGATTCAGAGGTGTATCAAGATGTGATGAAGACTAATCCGACGACTTGAGTTAGAGCTTTCTTCAAAATAGGTAACTATTGTGAGGATGTTGAGAACAATTCAACTGAATCCTTCAACGCCTCCATTGTTAGTGCTCGCGAGAAGCCTCTTGTACCAATGTTGGATATCATTGCACGTCTTGCAATGGTGCGTATTGCTTCTAGAGATTTGAAGGCTCAAGACCACAAAAGCATATGCACACCTTACGTGGTTGACATACTCGCTATGGAGCACCAAAAGGCATCAGAATGTACGGTGTATAGAAGCACAAATGGTATGTGGTTAGTGAATCTTAATGGATGTTCTTACTGTGTCAATTTAGAGAAGCGAACATGCACATGTATGAAGTGGGATATCACTGGGATCCCTTGTGAACATGGATATGGTGTCATCATGCATAGGAAACTAGAGGCTGAGGATTTTGTATGTCACTGGTTTCGGACAACCATATGGAGGAGGACATATGAAGAAGGCTTAACACCAATCAGAGGAGCACGATTTTGGCCAACTTCTTCAGCTCCTGAAGTGCATCCAGCTCCGGATCCAGACCAGCCCGGTCGCAAAAAGAAGGGAAAGAAAGACAAAAGAAAAAGGGAAAAAATGAGTCCCCTGTGAAGAAGAAACCGAAGGCATTGAAGCGCATTATGCATTGTGGACGTTGTGGTGCGCCTAACCACAACTCTCGTTTTCATAAGAAGGTATGTTTCATGCTCCATTTCCTCTATTGTGATTCTGATTCTCCTTTCATAATTTACAAAAAAAAAACTTGTTTCTTTATGGTTATAGGCTCCACAAGCTGAACCATCTCAAAGCTTTGTCAGTCAAGATGAATCTTCACAAGCTTGATGTCTTCTCTCATTTTCGGAGTATTGGTAGGAGAGGAAGAGCACGAGGTATTTTTTTGGGTTGTCTCTTCTCTCATTTTCAGGTTATTTGGTCTTGTCATTACCATGTATGAACAAGAAATATTAGGATATTTGGTGTTGTCATCGAATCTTTTTGCTTATTTTATTTTGGTGTTGTCTTCCTTATGTATGAACATGAATCGATCATGTAGGTCATAACCAAGAATTTTTCGGATTTGTTTCGGTTGAAATCCTGTTTTGGTATCATTCTCATGTATGAAAATACCAACAATTTCATTAAACAACAGGGCCAACATAAAAAGTCAAGTACAAGAACATGCTACTTCATGGCATAAAACAACAAATTATCGAAATGAGATTCATCACACAAGCTTAATGATGACAAACCCAACAATACAACCTATTACAACACCAACACACATCTTCTTCATGCTCCATTTCGCTTCCACCAACACCTCCTCCATTCTGTCAAAAAGCTCTTTCTCTAGCTTTATTTCCATCTTCTCAAAGACCTTTTGCTCACCATCTGCTCGTGCCACTGTAATTTCTTTCACCACTTCTTCAAGATTATTCATTTTGTTCTTAAAAACATATATCTCTTCTAACAAAGCCTCATCCAGCCACTTGAAGCAATGATTATCATTCTCAAGCTAAAATTGCTCAAGTTAGAATCTGAGTTATTGCAAATTCAAATAAATAAGAGTAATCATTACCTTTTTTGAAGCAGCATACGAACACCTATGGTAACGACGATACGGATTTCTTTCAGATTTTGACATCAATGTCGCTACTTCAACTCCACACCAACACTATGTTGGGACACCCACGACCTTTCTCCTTGAACGCACCATTGACGACCCACTTGAAACTCCAGAAGCATCACTCATCTTTCAGTTTCTTTTATCTCTTTCACAAATCGATTTCCCCAATTCGATTTTTTGGTTAGGGTTCGTTGATTTACAAGTTTTTGGAATTGGGGTTTTTAAAGACTAGGGCCGGTGTAGATGATGTTTTCGGGTCATAAATCGGGTTTTCAACTAGGTTTGGTTATGTTGTGTATTGGTTTATTTCGGGTTCATACTGGTTCACCCATGTAAACCATTAAAATTGACAAGATGTGGAAACAGAGTACGAACTTTGGGATTTGGGGGTTTATAAGATTCGAACTTCCAATTTAGGGGGAACGAGAACGAGGTCAAAAGTCTGTGTGTATGTGGTGATATATGATACTTCTTGGGGGGAAATAGATCGTCAGCCCGAGTTTTTAAGATGAAAATGAAGAGAAAATGAGAGAAAATTGAGATTTTTGGTTGAGAAAGAGGAAAAAGTGGTTTCAATTGGAGTTCTTGAACCTTTAAATGTTCAAAAATTGTGGTTCACGGTGGTTGAAAAATTGATAATAATGGTATTGTTGTAAATAAGAAGAAATGTTTAGGGTGTAATAGGTTTGTACAATTTTCAAAATAATTATTTAATTAATTAATAATTACAATTTTGTAATAACTCAAAAATATAAGGATAAGTTGAAACTTTCAAGGGTGAATAGTAGTGACAAAAAAAGAGATTAATTTTGGGGTTAAATTGAAATTTTAAGTTGTTTTTGAAAAA